>CM072247.1:1412022-1439522 GCA_036851935.1 Coregonus suidteri | reverse complement strand
GAGAGAGAGAGAGAAAGACAGAGAGAAAGACAGAGAGAGAAAGACAGAGAGATTTACCTGGTGGTGGAGAATACAAAGATAATGATGATGGTCAGGCGGAGAGAGAGAAGAGGTGATGCTGGGACAGAGATAGAGAAAGGCTGCTAGTCTGATATTCTGGATGAATGTTGAAGTTTATCACCAGAAATATCCTGTATTCAGGGTGGGAGGATTCAGGAGTTCCCCCTGTCCCCACCCTTGAGTGGTGACATCACACCTTACCTAAGAAGACAATGACTTCCTTCAGATTATGATGATGATGGTGATGATGATGAGGGAAAATCTCAGCTTGTGATTGGAGTAGAGGTGGTGTTTTGGAAGTTCCTGCCCCTCTCAGTGTTGTGTATCAGTTTAGACCTTTGTCCATTCTGCAGTATTTAAGACAGGCAGACCTCACCTGAGCGACAACCTGCATCCTCTCCATCTACGCTCCATCATCCATCCATCCATCCATCCATCATCCATCTATCCCACGTCAACAAAGAGAGAGTAGGAGGAGAAACAGAGAGAAGAGCCCAAAACGACCAAACACAGGACAGACAGACAGACAACGAAGGAAGAGTTGAACCACAGAGAGAGTGACGACAGACAGACAGACAGACAGACATGCTTTCCCGAGTACAGGTAAGAACCAGTAATGTGGTCAATATGGTCACCAGGCATAACCTACAGTATATGAGAGTTATATGAAACATGTATAGGTCTCTTTCTGTTCAACTGTCTATTGGGTTAGAAACCTAGAAACCTGTCTGTACATTAGTAGAGATTAGAGATTAGAGACCTAGAAACCTGTCTGTACATTAGTAGAGATTAGAGATTAGAGACCTAGAAACCTGTCTGTACATTAGTAGAGATTATAGGTTAGAAACCTAGAAACCTGTCTGTACATTAGTAGAGATTAGAGATTAGAGACCTAGAAACCTGTCTGTACATTTGTAGAGATTAGAGATTAGAGACCTAGAAACCTGTCTGTACATTAGTAGAGATTATAGGTTAGAAACCTAGAAACCTGTCTGTACATTTGTAGAGATTAGAGATTAGAGACCTAGAAACCTGTCTGTACATTAGTAGAGATTATAGGTTAGAAACCTAGAAACCTGTCTGTAGATTTGTAGAGATTAGAGATTAGAAACCTAGAAACCTGTCTGTACATTTGTAGAGATTAGAGGTTAGAAACCTAGAAACCTGTCTGTACATTTGTAGAGATTAGAGATTAGAGAACCTAGAAACCTGTCTGTACATTTGTAGAGATTATAGGTTAGAAACCTAGAAACCTGTCTGTACATTAGTAGAGATTAGAGATTAGAGACCTAGAAACCTGTCTGTACATAAATAGAGATTAGAGTCAGAAACCTAGAAACTGTCTGTACATTTGTAGAGATTAGAGATTAGAAACCTAG
Organism: Coregonus suidteri; assembly: GCA_036851935.1. Taxonomy (NCBI): domain Eukaryota; kingdom Metazoa; phylum Chordata; class Actinopteri; order Salmoniformes; family Salmonidae; genus Coregonus; species Coregonus suidteri. The sequence continues at coordinate 1,438,083 of CM072247.1, read as the reverse complement.
AAACCTGTCTGTACATAGAGATTAGAGGTCAGAAACCTAGAAACCTGTCTGTACATTAGAGATAGGTTAGAGACCTAGAAACCTGTCTGTACATTAGTAGAGATTAGAGATTAGAAACCTAGAAACCTGTCTGTGTGATGCGTGATTTGAAGGAGTCAGGCACAGGAGGGTAAATCCCAGTATACCGAGTTTTTTCCGTAATGCAGCGTAACCAGTCCAGTGCGCAAAACAGGCACACTGGAACAAACAGGCACACGGGGAAATACCCCGGCAATACAAAATACTGAGCTCAACCAAGCTACTAATCCACACAATGAACAATCACCCACAAGGACAAGGGGGGCAGAGGGAACACTTAAACACGTTCTAATGAGGGGAATATCAACCAGGTGTGTTTAATAGACAAGACAAGACAAATGGCGAACGCCGAAGCCTGCCCGAACAAGGAAGGAAGAGAGCCTTCATCAACATTTAATGTTTTGATTCACACTGTGAATCTGTCCTTCAGTATCTCATATGCAACAGTAAGCTGTGGATGGATATTATGCTGTTTTCTGTCTGTTTTTGTGTTTCTCAGAGATCCTTCAGACCTGTGTCTGTTACACTGAGACGACTCCACCAGTCTGCCCTGGATGGTCAGTAAAATCTCTCTGTCTCTGTCTCTGTCTCTCTCTCTCTCTCTCTGTCTCTCTCTCTCTCTCTCTCTCTCTCTCTCTCTCTCTCTCTCTCTCTCTCTCTCTCTCTCTCTCTCTCTCTCCTCTCTCTCTCTCTCTCTCTCTCTCTCTCTCTCTCTCTCTCTCTCTCTCTCTCTCTCTCTCTCTCTCTCTCTCTCTCTCTCTCTCTCTCTCTCTCTCTCTCTCTCTCTCTCTCTCTCTCTCTCGTCTCTCTCTCTCTCTCTCTCTCTCTCTCTCTCTCTCTCTCTCTCTCTCTCTCTCTCTCTCTCTCTCTCTCTCTCTCTCTCTCTCTCTCTCTCTCTCTCTCTCTCTCTCTCTCTCTCTCTCTCTCTCTCTCTCTCTCTCTCTCTGTCTCTCTCTCTCTCTCTTCTCTCTCTCTCTCTCTCTCTCTCTCTCTCTCTCTCTCCTCTCTCTCTCTCTCTCTCTCTCTCTCTCTCTCTCTCTCTCTCTCTCTCTCTCTCTCTCTCTCTCTCTCTCTCTCTCTCTCTCTCTCTCTCTCTCTCTCTCTCTCTCTCTCTCTCTCTCTCTCTCTCTCTCTCTCTCTGTCTCTCTCTCTCTCTCTCTGTCTCTCTCTCTCTCTCTGCCCTGTACTTACATGGAACTAGGCCACGTAGCCCTTCATAGATATAGGCTGTCTGTGTTGGTTCTATACCAACCCATCCTCCGTCTCTTGTCTCAGTTCACTGAGGTTAGAACACTCTGGGGATGTGTTAAACATTCCTGTCTTCTCTCCTCCTCTCCTCCACTCTTCCTCTCCTTCACCCCTCCAGTGGTAGAGCATCCAGCCCCAGAGGACAGTGTGACGGCCAGTTTTGGCAGGTTCATCCAGGGTGTACAACTCCACCACCTGACCTCCACCCTGCTCCACCGCAGTAAGAGGATGGTCCTGGACTCCATCGGAGTGGGACTACTGGGCAGTACCACACACGTCTTCCAACTGGCCTTGCAACACTGTCAGGTGAGAGAACAGAATACAACTTTATTGTCCATTAGTTAGAATACACACACACACACATTGACACCCCCAGATACAAACACACACACACACACTCACACTCACACATTGACACCCCCAGATACAAACACACACACTTTGAGAGGAAGAGGGAAGGTTTCCTACTTGAATGGCAGACAGCACTAACCTCTGAGTCCTGCTCCTAATGATGAACTTAGCCTTAAGATGCTTTTGGGAAACATGGCCCTGTGTTTTAGTACTGTGTTTTAGCCCCTGGCACAGAAACTATCTGTTTTGACACACACACCTTTGTCAAACGACACTGTGTCCATATTATCACACTGCGTTTCCATACAGCTACACAGGAACTCAGTGACCATGGGGACTGTGAATGATGTGACCAATCTTTACAGAGTACACTCCATTCCTCCATTCCTCCTGTCCTGACTTTAAGGGATGACAGAGCGTCTGTCTGCCTCTAACTGTTACGTCAACTGTCTCTGTCTAACCATAGCTCCTGTTAGAGTTACTGTGTTGTCTGTCTGTCTGTCTGTCTGTCTGTCTGTCTGTCTGTCTGTCTGTCTGTCTGTCTGTCTGTCTGTCTGTCTGTCTGTCTGTCTGTCTGTCTGTCTGTCTGTCTGTCTGTCTGTCTGTCTGTCTGTCTGTCTGTCTGTCTGTCTGTCTGTCTGTCTGTCTGTCTGTCTGTCCTCTCTCTCTCTCTCTCTCTCTGTCTCTCTCTGTCTCTCTGTCTGTCTGTCTGCTCTCTGCTCTGCTGTCTGTCTGTCTGTCTGTCTGTCTGTCCGCCTGCCTGTCTGTCTCTCTAACGCCCCCTACTGTCTATCCTCTGTTTCTGCAGCACATGTATGGTCCTGATGACATCTGTAGTGTGTACGGACGCCGAGGAACCAGACTCTCCCCAACCCTGGCTGCCTTCGTCAACGGAGTGGCCGTGAGTAGACATATTTACACTATTTACACTAGATCTGCACAGACACACGTTGGGGTAATATACTAGCATGCCCCGCCCACCTGAGGATCTGTCTTTTTCAGCCATCTATTTCCTGTGTTTGAGGGGTACAAAATCCGCTTGTCACTTAAAACCTTTTAAATGTAAAGTCCCCATATTTGTGGACCCTATTAGATTTGTTTTGTTCAATTCAGTCTGGTATGAGAACGGTAGCCCCTATCTGCAAAAGCAGGGTGTCTGCAGAAAGCTGAGTATCTTGGCTATTGATCGGTACCTTCAAACCTTAGGTATGACTTACTACCATATATGGGCATACGAATGTATAAAGACAGGCCGTGTGCAAAAACAGTGCAATTACCACATTCAGACATTTTGGAGAGTTTGAAAGGACACTTGAATGTACCCTGGATACACCATAACACCACCACAATGTTTGAGTGAAGTTGATATGGTAGAAATTGTGTTTTTTATACTGAACAAATAGCATTTAGGGATTGCAAATATGTAATATTAGGTCTATCAATCCCTTTTTTTCCTGATATTGTGGAAGCCATCTGTTGTGTTTCCAGCTCTTCACTTATAGCTTGTCAATGAAAGATGAAAAAACAAAACGGTTATTTTGTGTGTGCTTGATCTACAGTGGGGAAAAAAGTATTTAGTCAGTCACCAATTGTGCAAGTTCTCCCACTTAAAAAGATGAGAGAGGCCTGTAATTTTCATCATAGGTACACGTCAACTATGACAGACAAAATGAGATTTTTTTTTCTCCAGAAAATCACATTGTAGGATTTTTAATTAATTAAATGTAACTCCTATCTATCTTCTGATCATCTCCCAGATGTCTTCTTTCCAAATATACCATGTTTTGGCAGGTCAGAATCATTTTACTGCTGCGACTCTTTCATACTCTTGCTTGTGCCTGTTGTTTTTTTTCCCGTTAACTTTAAGACTGAGGAAATGTTTGTAATGACCTGTCAAACACACCCCGGTAATGGCTGAAATATTAACTATTAATACCAGGGGCTAATTTTCAATGGTGCCCTGAGGACATAACATAAAATATCAAACTACAAGATAGAATAACATTTACATCATTTAGCAGACAATCTTATCCAGAGCGACTTACAGTTAGTGAGTGCATACATTATTTAATTTTTTCATACTGGAATCGAACCCACAACCCTGGCGTTGCAAATGCCATGCTCTACCAACTGAGCTACATCCCTGCCGGCCATTCCCTCCCCTACCCTGGACCAATTGTGCGCCGCCCCATGGGTCTCCCGGTCACGGCCTGCTACGACAGAGCCTGGATTCGAACCAGGATCTCTAGTGGCACAGCTAGCACTGCGATGCAGTGCCTTAGACCACTGCGCCACTCGGGAGGCTAACCAGGTCATTACATTAGAACAGCACAGGCATCAGAAACTAATTATTAAAGTAAATCATTCCGAATGCATTGCATTTATGCAAATGAGGCACATATCATGTTCTTTATTTTAACACAAAATAACAAATTCTAATATCTGAAACAATAAGGAAATGTTTATATGAGCGCATTCTAAGAAATAAAATAAGTGAAACTTTACAAGAAATGTAATACCTGAATTCCCACCAAAATCCCTGAACTCAATCATTACTTGTCTGTGCCAGTAAAATGTTTTATGTGCTATAATTCAATCAATATCTGATGGATTATTAAAATGTGAAAAGTTTGGAGGATCTTCATCCATTGTCCAACTGTTGCATTTATTAGAATTGTTTTGAAAACCTTTTAACCATTTCGATGAGCGTTGCTAGCTGTAGTCAGGAACATGAACCAACGGAGAACCAGTGATCTAAAGCTGTGGCAGTACTTCAGCCAGATGGTGAGGATGACACACAGCAGCCGGTCAGGAAAACCCTGGCCTCACCTCACCTCTCCAGGGTTTTCCTGGTCTGTCTGAGAGTTAGAGACAGACACAGACACAGACAGACAGACAGAAATATAAATATGGAGCGCTGACCGGCAGATCATCATCTTGTCATGCTAATATCATTTAGCTCCACCCTTGGCAGAACTCAGTCAGAACTAAAACAGACCTACAACAGAGCATAGAGTCCTGATGTCCAAAATAAGCTGGATATGTCAGCAGGGTGGAGTACAGCAGAGCAGAGCAGAGTGGACTGGCTGGAGTACGTACTGAGGGAAGGTCCTTGTTGTTAACACAATCTCCCCTCTGTGCCCAATAACATGCTTAACTTAGAGCCTCTCTCTGTGGGATACATAGATAGATATTCCTGGGCCTGTTCAGTCACTACATAGTCACTCTGACAGACCTCCTACAGTTATTATATTCCTGTTCAGTCACTACAGAGTCACTCTGACAGACCTCCTACAGTTATTATATTCCTGGGCCTGTTCAGTCACTACAGAGTCACTCTGACAGACCCGCTACAGTTATTATATTCCTGGGCCTGTTCAGTCACTACAGAGTCACTCTGACAGACCTCCTACAGTTATTATATTCCTGGGCCTGTTCAGTCACTACAGAGTCACTCTGACAGACCCGCTACAGTTATTATATTCCTGGGCCTGTTCAGTCACTACAGAGTCACTCTGACAGACCTCCTACAGTTATTATATTCCTGTTCAGTCACTACAGAGTCACTCTGACTATTATTCCACTAGATCACTCTGTATTACTGTTCCCTGTCTGGTGTGGTAAACCAACTGTCTTCCTTGGAGTCACTGATGACATTTATCATCAAAACACTGAGTCTGTTAATAACAGGTGTCTTTATTCTGGGTCTGTAATCCTGTCTGTTGTCCAGGCTAACTGTGTCTGTTGTCCAGGCTAACTCTGTCTGTTGTCCAGGCTGACTGTGTCTGTTAACCAGGCTAACTGTGTCTGTTGACCAGGCTAACTGTGTCTGTTGACCAGGCTAACTGTGTCTGTTGTCCAGGCTAACTCTGTCTGTTGTCCAGGCTGACTGTGTCTGTTAACCAGGCTAACTGTGTCTGTTGACCAGGCTAACTCTGTCTGTTGACCAGGCTGACTGTGTCTGTTAACCAGGCTAACTGTGTCTGTTGACCAGGCTAACTGTGTCTGTTGACCAGGCTAACTCCTGTCTGTTGTCCAGGCTGACTGTGTCTGTTGACCAGGCTAACTGTGTCTGTTGTCCAGGCTGACTGTGTCTGTTGTCCAGGCTGACTGTGTCTGTTGACCAGGCTAACTGTGTCTGTTGACCAGGCTAACTGTGTCTGTTGACCAGGCTAACTGTGTCTGTTGACCAGGCTAAATGTGTCTGTTGTGTGTCTGTACTCCAGGCCCACTCCATGGACTTTGATGACACCTGGCACCCTGCCACTCACCCGTCGGGGGCGGTCCTTCCTGCCCTGCTGGCGGTATGCGACATGCTGCCCAATAACAGCAAGCCTAGTGGGCGGGACTTCCTGCTTGCGTTCAACGTGGGAATAGAGGTCCAGGGACGACTGATGAGGTTCTCCAACGAGGCTCACAACATCCCCAAGAGGTGAGGACCATGACCCCTAACCCTGACCCCTAAACCTAACCCTGACACTAACCCACCATCCCCAAGAGGTGAGGACCATGACCCCTAACCCTGACCCCTAAACCTAACCCTGACACTAACCCACAACATCCCCAAAAGGTGAGGACCATGACCCCTAACCTAACCCTGACACTAACCCACAACATCCCCAAGAGGTGAGGACCATGACCCCTAACCTAACCCTGACACTAACCCATAACATCCCCAAGAGGTGAGGACCATGACCCCTAACCTAACCCTGACACTAACCCATAACATCCCCAAGAGGTGAGGACCATGACCCCTAACCCTGACCCCTAAACCTAACCCTGACTCTAACCCACAACATCCCCAAGAGGTGAGGACCATGACCCCTAACCTAACCCTGACACTAACCCACAACATCCCCAAGAGGTGAGGACCATGACCCTGACCCCTAACCTAACTAACCTGACACTAACCCACAACATCCCCAAAAGGTGAGGACCATGACCCTGACCCTGACCCCCCTAAACCTAACCCTGACACTAACCCACAACATCCCCAAAAGGTGAGGACCATGACCCTGACCCCTATCCCTGACCCCTAACCTAACCCTGACACTAACCCACAACATCCCCAAAAGGTGAGGACCATGACCCCTAACCTAACCCTGACACTAACCCACAACATCCCCAAGAGGTGAGGACCATGACCCCTAACCTAACCCTGACACTAACCCACAACATCCCCAAGAGGTGAGGACCATGACCCCTAACCTAACCCTGACACTAACCCACAACATCCCCAAGAGGTGAGGACCATGACCCTGACCCTAACCTAACCCTGACACTAACCCACAACATCCCCAAGAGGTGAGGACCATGACCCTGACCCCTAACCTAACCCTGACACTAACCCACAACATCCCCAAGAGGTGAGGACCATGACCCTGACCCCTAACCTAACCCTGACACTAACCCACAACATCCCCAAGAGGTGAGGACCATGACCCCTAACCTAACCCTGACACTAACCCACAACATCCCCAAAAGGTGAGGACCATGACCCCTGACCCTGACCCCTAAACCTAACCCTGACACTAACCCACAACATCCCCAAAAGGTGAGGACCATGACCCCTGACCCTGACCCCTAACCTAACCCTGACACTAACCCACCATCCCCAAGAGGTGAGGACCATGACCCCTGACCCTGACCCTGACCCCTAACCTAACCCTGACACTAACCCACAACATCCCCAAGAGGTGAGGACCATGACCCTGACCCCTAACCTAACCCTGACACTAACCCACAACATCCCCAAAAGGTGAGGACCATGACCCCTGACCCTGACCCCTAAACCTAACCCTGACACTAACCCACAACATCCCCAAAAGGTGAGGACCATGACCCTGACCCCTGACCCTGACCCCCCTAACCTAACCCTGACACTAACCCACAACATCCCCAAAAGGTGAGGACCATGACCCCTAACCTAACCCTGACACTAACCCACAACATCCCCAAAAGTTGAGGACCATGACCCCTAACCTAACCCTGACACTAACCCACAACATCCCCAAAGGTGAGGACCATGACCCCTAACCTAACCCTGACACTAACCCACAACATCCCCAAAAGGTGAGGACCATGACCCCTAACCTAACCCTGACACTAACCCACAACATCCCCAAGAGGTGAGGACCATGACCCCTAACCTAACCCTGACACTAACCCACAACATCCCCAAGAGGTGAGGACCATGACCATGACCCCTAACCTAACCCTGACACTAACCCACAACATCCCCAAGAGGTGAGGACCATGACCCTGACCCCTAACCCTGACACTAACCCACAACATCCCCAAGAGGTGAGGACCATGACCTGACCCCCTAACCTAACCCTGAACTAACCCACAACATCCCCAAGAGGTGAGGACCATGACCCTGACCCCTAACCTAACCTGACACTAACCCACAACATCCCCAAAAGGTGAGGACCATGACCCCTGTGACCCTGACCTAACTAACCCTGACACTAACCCACAACATCCCCAAAAGGTGAGGACCATGACCCCTAACCCTGACCCCTAACCTAACCCTGACACTAACCCACAACATCCCCAAAAGGTGAGGACCATGACCCCTAACCCTGACCCCTAACCTAACCCTGACACTAACCCACCATCCCCAAGAGGTGAGGACCATGACCCTGACCCCTGACCCTGACCCTGACCCCCTAACCTAACCCTGACACTAACCCACAACATCCCCAAGAGGTGAGGACCATGACCCTGACCCCTAACCTAACCCTGACACTAACCCACAACATCCCCAAAAGGTGAGGACCATGACCCCTAACCTAACCCTGACACTAACCCACAACATCCCCAAAAGGTGAGGACCATGACCCCTAACCTAACCCTGACACTAACCCACAACATCCCCAAGAGGTGAGGACCATGACCCTAACCTAACCCTGACACTAACCCACAACATCCCCAAAAGGTGAGGACCATGACCCCTGACCCTGACCCCTAAACCTAACCCTGACACTAACCCACAACATCCCCAAAAGGTGAGGACCATGACCCTAACCTAACCCTGACACTAACCCACAACATCCCCCAAAAGGTGAGGACCATGACCCCTAACCTAACCCTGACACTAACCCACAACATCCCCAAAAGGTGAGGACCATGACCCCTAACCCTGACCCCTAAACCTAACCAAAAGGTGAGGACCATGACCCCTAACCCTGACCCCTGACCCTGACTCTAACCTACAACATCCCCAAGAGGTGAGGACCATGACCCCTAACCCTGACCCCTAACCTAACCAAAAGAACCCTGACCCCTGACCCTGACTCTAACCCACAACATCCCAAGAGGTGAGGGACCATGACCCCTAACCCTGACCCCCCTGACCCTGACACTAACCCACAACATCCCCAAGAGGTGAGAGCTGGATCTATCAGACCTGGGAAAATAAGTTGAGGTCTCGGTTAACCTTGGAGTTCAGAGCCTGAGTAAGGTAACATCAGAGTTGCTTTAAGAGGATGGTCACGTCTGAGGCCATATTTTACTGGGACGTTAAGTGGAACTGATTGGGCCTGTTTGTGTGCTATTCTAGCAGTACCAGAAAAGGTTCACTAGGTAGTGTAATTCGTTTAGTTTAATAGAGTGCAGCAGGTGGTGGATTCCACTGAATGCTCCCACAGACATACAGCTGTTTATACAACAGTACCCCCTCTCTGCTGTTTCACCACTGTGACAATATGCTGAAATTATTTGCAATCTGTTATTTCCCTCAAGACCACTGAAATAGACTCTCAGGTTCTCCTCCCTACGCAGGCTGTATAAACCAGATGGCTGTCCTGTCCTGTAGCATTCTGTTCTGTAGACAGAGACCTGTCCTCACTGTAGACAGAGACCTGTCCTCACTGTAGACAGAGACCTGTCCTCACTGTAGACAGAGACCTGTCCTCACTGTAGACAGAGACCTGTCCTCACTGTAGACTCCTGTCCTCACTGTAGACAGAGACCTGTCCTCACTGTAGACAGAGACCTGTCCTCACTGTAGACAGAGACCTGTCCTCACTGTAGACAGAGACCTGTCCTCACTGACCCAGCACTGACATCATCATGACTGAGCTGTTTGCTGGTTTACTCAAGGTTACTTGCTCCTAAAACAGACATGTTTAGTTTTAGTTTCGTCTTCAGACCTGTGCTTCCTTAACATCTGACCTCTCTCTCTCTCTCTCCTCCCACCCCCCCTCTCCCTCCAGGTTCCACCCCCCTACTGTTGTGGGTACTCTGGGTAGTGCAGCAGCCTGCGCCCGCCTCCTCTCTCTGGAACGCTCCCAGTGTAGCCACGCCCTGGCCATCGCTGCCAGCCTATCAGGAGCCCCCATGGCTAACGCGGCCACCCAATCTAAACCCCTCCACATCGGCAACGCGGCGCGGCTGGGGCTGGAGGCAGCTCTACTGGCCTCTAGAGGTCTGGAGGCCTCACCCAGGGTCCTGGATGACACCGCCGGGGTGGCAGGGTTCAGCGCCTTCTACGAGGACTACGCCCCACGACCTTTGACCTCCCCAGAGGAGGAGTTGCAGTTCCTCCTGGAGGACCAGGACATAGCGTTCAAGAGGTTCCCGGCCCACCTGGGGATGCACTGGGTAGCCGACGCTGCTGCCTCCGTACACAAACTGCTGCTGGGGGAGCAGGGGTCAGGGGGGAGGGGTCAGGGGTCAGGGGGGAGGGGTCAGAGGTCAGAGGTCGTAGGTCAGGTCCAGGACATCCTTCTCAGGGTTCCCCGCTCCAAGTACATTGATCGTCCGTTCCCGGAGTCGGAGCATGAGGCCAGACACTCCTTCCAGTTCAACGCCTGCTCTGCCCTGCTGGACGGAGAAGTCACCGTGGACTCATTCTCCCAGGACGCACTGCAGCGCCCCGACCTCCACACCCTGCTGGGGCGTGTCCACGTCGAGCATCCCCATGACAACCCCGCTAACTTTGACCGCATGTACGGCGAGGTGCAGGTGACGCTGGTGGGCGGGGACGTCCTGAAGGGACGCTGTGATACGTTCTACGGTCACTGGCGTAACCCGTTGACCAATGAGAGCCTGAGGAAGAAGTTCCGTAGCAACGCGGGGGCGGTCCTTCCCAGAGAGAAGGTGGAGGGTCTGATAGAGGTCGTAGAGGGATTAGACAGACTGGAGGACTGCTCTCCTCTGCTGGAGCAGCTACAGTGAAAACACACACACACACACACACACACACACACACACACACACACACACACACACACACACACACACACACACACACACACACACACACACACACACACACACACACACACACACACACACCTCATCACAGCACTCCTGACCAGCTGATGTCTCTGCGTTTTACAACATCATGTTAACACTTTATACTGTGAGCTGAATTACAATGAAGAATCTACTTCCAATCTGAGGGAAGAGACATTTAAATGATTTAAAGAATCAAAGCTAAATGAAGGATCTACTTCCAATGAGAGGGAAGAGGGAGAGTGTATAGGGGATTAACTTTAGCTATAATTTACCATTTAGCAGACGCTTTTATCCAAAGCGACTTACAGTCATGTGTGCATACATTTTTACGTATGGGTGGTCCCGGGGATCGAACCCACTACCCTGGCATTACAAGCACCATGCTCTACCAATTGAGCTACAGAGGACCACATTAAATGTACATTAAATGATCTAAAACAATCAAAGCTAAATGATTAAGTACTGTACCTTTTACTGTATCCATTTATATGACTCCAATAGGGTCACTACGTTCACTACGTTTACTTGACATTGTACAGTCCTGAGTGGATGGTGACAATGACAACAATTCATTTGAAGGATGGACCTGTGTGTATATATGAATTTACTATGAAATACGTTTGAAAAATACTGTTACTTGTTTATTTTCTTATTTTCTATTTTGTTAAACTGTATTTTATCCTTATTCTATACATTAATCTTCATTAAATAAAAATATAGAAAACTAAATATATCCTGTTTAGTCCTCCTCATTTATCAGATGTACAGTTTTTACAACAACCATAATATCAGAATGTTACCTGACAACAACAACACAAAGATACCATATATACAGTTCCACAGTCAAAGGTTTGGACACACCTACTTATTCAAGGGTTTTCCTTTATTTTTACTATTTTCTATATTGTAGAATAATAGTGAAGACATCAAAACTATGAAATAACACATATGGAATCATGCAGTAACCATAAAAGTGTTAAACAAATCAAAATATATTTTATATTTGAGATTCTTCAAAGTAGCCACCCTTTGCCTTGATGACTGCTTTGCACACAGCCATGCAATCTCCATAGACAAACATTGGCAGTAGAATGGCCTTACTGAAGAGCTCAGTGACTTTCAACGTGGCACCGTCATAGGATGCCACCTTTCCAACAAGTCAGTTCAGCAAATTTCTGCCCTGCTAGAGCTGCCCCGGTCAACTGTAAGTGCTGTTATTGTGAAGTGGAAACGTCTAGGAGAAACAACGGCTCAGCCTCGAAGTGGTAGGCCACACAAGCTCACAGAACGGGACCGCCGAGTGCTGAAGCGCGTAAAAATAGAATATCCTCAGTTGCAAAACTCACTACCGAGTTCCAAACTGCCTCTGGAAGCAACATCAGCACAATAAATGTTTGTCGGGAGCGTCACGAAAAGCGTTGGCTGGAGTGGTGTAAAGCTCGCCGCGATTGGACTCTGGAGCAGTGCAAACACGTTCTCTGGAGTGATGAATCACCTTTGGTGTGAATTGGAACGCCGACTGTGAGCCGGGCCTAATCGCCCAACATCAGTGCCCGACCTCACTAATGCTCTTGTGGCTGAATGGAACCAAGTCCCCACAGCAATGTTCCAACATCTAGTGGAAAGCCTTCCCAGAAGAGTGGAGGCTGTTATAGCAGCAAAGGGGGGACCAACTCCATATTAATGGCCATGATTTTGGAATGAGAGGTTTGACGAACAGGTGTCCACATACCTTTGGTCATGTAGTGTATTGTAATTCAGAGTGTTCAGGCAGAAAAGTCGCTTTAATCCACAATGACTTGTCGAGTGCGATCCAAAGGAATTTGCCCCGGTTGTGAGTCCATACTGGTGTGGATGGAAACAGGGGAGTTAACTTAGGGAAGGGTGAACATACATTAATGAGTGTGTGGCACAAAGCAGTAGAGAATTTCGTGCTATCAGGTAAAATGTTGGAAAATAACTATGGAGAGGTCCTCAGCTTTGGGAAGGGTGATGAGTTCAATTCCCATAAAGGCCTTCTCTCTCTGTTTCAACACTGGTCCTGGTCTGTGGTCCTGGTCTGTGGTCCTGGCCACTGGTCCTGGTCACTGGTCCTGGTCTGTGGTCCTGGTCACTGGTCCTGGTCTGTGGTCCTGGCCACTGGTCCTGGTCTGTGGTCCTGGTCTGTGGTCCTGGTCTGTGGTCCTGGTCACTGGTCCTGGTCTGTGGTCCTGGTCACTGGTCCTGGTCTGTGGTCCTGGTCACTGGTCCTGGTCTGTGGTCCTGGTCACTGGTCCTGGTCACTGGTCCTGGTCACCGGTCCTGGTCTGTGGTCCTGGTCACTGGTCCTGGTCACTGGTCCTGGTCTGTGGTCCTGGTCTGTGGTCCTGGTCTGCTCCAGCAACAGCATGCGTTCTCCTCAGTCGCCTCGGTCAAGCTGCTCCCAGCTCACATCAACGACAGGCTGCTTCTGGCATTCACCTTAAATAAAGAACAGGTGAAAGCAACTCCCAGGTCCAAATCAGTTACGCGCCAATTAATTACTCCCGTGATCAACAGGGGGAAGAGGAGGAGCGCACCTTATATTTGTCTGGGTGAAACCTGTACCTGGTGAATTAAGTTCTGGGCATATAATGCAATGTATGGAGGAAGCTTCTAATACAGTTGAAGTCGGAAGTTGACATACACCTTAGCCAAATACATTTAAACTCTGTTTTTCACAATTCCTGACATTTAATCCTAGTAAAAATTCCCTGTCTTAGGTCAGTTAGGATCACCACTTTATTTTAAGAATGTGAAATGTCAGAATAATAGTAGAGAGAATGATTTATTTCAGCTTTTATTTATTTCATCACATTCCCAGTGGGTCAGAAGTTTGCATACACTCAATTAGTATTTGGTAGCATTGCCTTTAAATTGTTTAACTTGGGTCAAATGTTTCGGGGTGCCTTCCACAAGCTTCCCACAATAAGTTGGGTGAATTTTGGCCCATTCCTCCTGACAGAGCTGGTGTAACTGAGTCAGGTTTGTAGGCCTCCTTGCTCGCACACACTTTTTCAGTTCTGCCCACAACTTCTCTTTGGATTGAGGTCAGGGCTTTGTGATGGCCACTCCAATACCTTGACTTTGTTGTCCTTAAGCCATTTTGCCACAACTTTGGAAGTATGCTTGGGGTCATTGGCCATTTGGAAGACCCATTTGCGACCAAGCTTTAACTTCCTGACTGATGTCTTGAGATGTTGCTTCAATATATCCACATAATTTTCCTTCCTCATGATGCCATCTATTTTGTGAAGTGCACCAGTCCCTCCTGCAGCAAAGCACCCCCACAGCATGATGCTGCCACCCCCGTGCTTCACGATTGGGATGGTGTTCTTCGGCTTGCAAGCGTTCCCCTTTTTCCTCCAAACATTACAATGGTCATTATGGCCAAACAGTTCTATTTTTGTTTCATCAGACCAGAGGACATTTCTCCAATTTCTCTTTGTCCTCATGTGCAGTTGCAAACCGTAGTCTGGCTTTTTTATGGCGGTTTTTGGAGCAGTGACTTCTTCCTTGCTGAGCGGCCTTTCAGGTTGTGTCGATATAGGACTCGTTTTACTGTGGATATAGATACTTTGTACCTGTTTCCTCCAGCATCTTCACAAGGTCCTTTGCTGTTGTTCTGGGATTGATTTGCACTTTTCGCACCAAAGTACGTTCATCTCTAGAAGACAGAACGCGTCTCCTTCCTGAGCGGTATGACGGCTGCGTGGTCCCATGGAGTTCATTCTTGCGTACTATTGTTTGTACAGATGAACGTGGTACCTTCAGGTGTTTGGAAATTGCTCCCAATGATAAACCAGACTTGTGGAGGTCTACAATTTCTTTTCTAAGGTCTTGGCTGATTTCTTTTGATTTTCCCATGATGTCAAGCAAAGAGGCACTGCGTTTGAAGGTAGGCCTTGAAATACATCCACAGGTACACCTCCAATTGACTCAAATTATGTCAATTAGCCTATCAGAAGCTTCTGAAGCCATGACATCATTTCCTGGAATTTTCCAAGCTGTTTAAAGGCACAGTCAACTTAGTGTATGTGAACTTCTGACCCACTGGAATTGTGACACAGTGAATTATAAATGAAATAATCTGTCTGTAAACAATTGTTGGAAAAATTACTTGTGTCATGCACAAAGTAGATGTCCTAACCGACTTGCCAAAACTATAGTTTGTTAACAAGACATTTGTGGAGTGGTTGAAAAACAAGTTTTAATGACTCCAACCCTAAGGGGATGTAAACTTCCGACTTCAACTGTACCATGAGCAGGAAGAAGCTCAACCCTTCATTTCTTCTCAGTTCCACTTTATGCAACATTCTTCTCTGAGCTCTCAACAATCTCTCAGCTTCTCAACGTGATCCTCTGCGCCTCTGACATTTTTCATCTGAACTCTCCACTCACTCAAGCTCAACATTATTCTCCACGTTCTTGACATGCCACACTGATTCTTTGAATTGTGAGACGGAAATGACGCCATACAGTGCCTTGCAAAAGTATTCATCCCCCTTGGCGTTTTTCCTATTTTGTTGCATTACAACCTGTAATTTAAATGGATTTTAATTTGGATTTCATGTAATGGACATAATAGTCCAAATTGGTGAAGTGAAATGAAAAATATAACTTGTTTCAAGAAATTATACAAAATAAATAACGGAAAAGTGGTGTGTGCATATGTATTCACCCCCTTTGCTATGAAGCCCCTAAATAAGATCTGGTGCATCCAATTACCTTCAGAAGTCACATAATTAGTTAAGTAAAGTCCACCTGTGTGCAATCTAAGTGTCACATGATCTCAGTATATATACACCTGTTCTGAAAGGCCCCAGAGTCTGCAACGCCACTAAGCAAGGGGCACCACCAAGCAAGCGGCACCATGAAGACCAAGGAGCTCTCCAAACAGGTCAGGGACAAAGTTGTGGAGAAGTACAGATCAGGGTTGGGTTATAAAAAAACATCCAAAACTTTGAACATCCCACGGAGCACCATTAAATCCATTATTAAAAAATTGAAAGAATATGGCACCACAACAAACCTGCCAAGAGAGGGCCGCCCACCAAAACTCACGGACCAGGCAAGGAGGGCTTTAATCAGAGAGGCAACAAAGAGACTAAAGATAACCCTGAAGGAGCTGCAAAGCTCCACAGAGGAGATTGGAGTATCTGTCCATAGGACCACTTTAAGCCGTACACTCCACAGAGCTGGGCTTTACGGAAGAGTGGCCAGAAAAAAGTCATTGCTTAAAGAAATAAATAAGCAGACATGTTTGGTGTTTGCCAAAAGGCATGTGGGAGACTCCCCAAACATATGGAACAAGGTACTCTGGTCAGATGAGACTCAAATTGAGCTTTTTGGCCATCAAGGAAAATGCTACGTCTGGCGCAAATCCAACACCTCTCATCACCCCGAGAACACCATCCCCACAGTGAAGCATGGTGGTGGCAGCATCATGCTGTGGGGATGTTTTTCATCGGCAGGGACTGGGAAACTGGTCAGAATTGAAGGAATGATAGATGGCACTAAATACAGGGAAATTCTTGAGGGAAACCTGCTTCAGTCTTCCAGAGATTTGAGACTGGGACGGAGGTTCACCTTCCAGCAGGACAATTACCCTAAGCATACTGCTAAAGCAACACTCGAGTGGTTTAAGGGGAAACATGTAAATGTCTTGGAATGTCCTAGTCAAAGCCCAGACCTCAATCCAATTGAGAATCTGTGATATGACTTAAAGATTGCTGTACACAAGCGGAACCCATCCAACTTGAAGGAGCTGGAGCAGTTTTGCCTTGAAGAATGGGCAAAAATCCCAGTGGCTAGATGTGCCAAGCTTATAGAGACATACCCCAAGAGACTTGCAGCTGTAATTGCTGCAAAAGGTGGCTCTACAAAGTATTGACTTTGGGGGGGTGAATAGTTATGTACGCTCAAGTTTTCTGTTTTTTTGTCTTATTTTTTGTTTGTTTCACAATAAAAAATATTTTGCATCTTCAAAGTGGTAGGCATGTTGTGTAAATCAAATGACACAAACCCTCAAAAATCAACAAAATAGGAAAAATGCCAAGGGGGGTGAATACTTTACTCTGAGACGTGTTGCCTATATACTGTACTCTGAGACGTGTTGCCTATATACTTTACTCTGAGACGTGTTGCCTATATACTTTACTGTACTGTATGAGTCAGGGACATACTAACCAAACTTGTAAACACGGCTGCATGTGATTCCTACTAATGTGACTCTGTGCAGCCAATGGCAATGTCCACGATCGGTATAACAGCCAATGGCAACGTCCGATCGGTATAACAGCCAATGGCAACGTCCGATCGGTATAACACCAGGAGCTGCTAGTGGATCTGACAGTTCTAACGCGGTTCCATTTCCAACACCGTCAAAATACCAGCTATGCGAGTGTCGGCTAACGCAAATCTGATTGAATCGAGCCCTTAGTCTCTCAGCCTCCCAGCACTCATTCCTTTCTCCTGAGAGAGAAGGGGCTGTCATCATGGCAGAGACTGAACAAGACTGGCTTGATGACCGAGGGGTGGAAGGAGAGAGGGAAGGAGAGAGGGAGGAATCAAGGGAGGAATACACCGGCGATGACGATCCCCCAGCGAAGCACAGTTTGTTCTCCCAACATTCATAAAAAGGCTTCTTTACCTCTTTACAGTTGTATGAATATGAAGTGGAGACTACCGGCTACAGAGACAGGGCCTCACCCCTCTCTGTTGATCCAACACTGCTAGACTGGACCAGGGCCAGGGGGGAGAGGAGGGCTGGGGCCTGCTGCCGGTAAACCAGGGCCAGGGGGGTAGGCTGAGCTGGGCTGCTGCCACACAAACCTGAGCCAGGGGGGGAGGAGGGCTGGGGCCTGCTGCCTGTACACCAGCCAGGGTAGGGCTGAGCTGGGCAAAACACACAGGGCTGAGCACCCCTCTGGGGGAGGGCTGGGGCCTGCTGCCTGTAAACCAGCCAGGGTAGGGCTGAGCTGGGCAAACACACAGGGCTGAGCACCCCTCTGGGGGAGGGCTGGGGCCTGCTGCCTGTACACCAGCCAGGGTAGGGCTGAGCTGGGCAAACACACAGGGCTGAGCACCCCTCTGGGCCTCGGGACTGTCAACAGCTACCCTGTCCAGCCTGTTTCCTCCCATCCAGATGTACATTTACATTTAAGTCATTTAGCAGACGCTCTAATCCAGAGCGATTTACAGTTAGTGAGTGCATACATTTTCCATACTGGCCCCCCGTGGGAAACGAACCCACAACCCTGGCTTTGCAAGCACCATGCTCTACCAGCTGAGCTACAGGAGGCCATGTACTAGGAATTTGACCTGGGGAAACGATGTTGCCACAATAAACAGAATATACATTTTAGATATTTCAGAGTTTGTTTAGCATTTTAGGTTTACGCCTTGATTAATGCTACTCTCAAATATTTCAACTATTCTAGACCAAAAAAATTAAATCAACATTAGGCTTCGAGGACAAAATCAAATGAAAAATACATTTTCTGGTTATCATAGCTTAGGCTTTACATCCATGTTAACCTTAAGAACACATTTAAAACCACATATGGACTTAGTTCCACTTCAAATAACAAGGAATGGCAGGGGAATGGCAGGGGAAAGAGGGAATGGCAGGGGAAAGAGGGAATGGCAGGGGAAAGAGGGAATGGCAGGGGAAAGAGGGAATGGCAGGGGAAAGAGGGAATGACAAGGGGAAAGAGGGAATGGCAAGGGGAAAGAGGGAATGGCAAGGGGAAAGAGGGAATGGCAGGGGAAAGAGGGAATGGCAGGGGAATGGCAGGGGAAAGAGGGAATGGCAGGGGAATGGAAGGGGAAAGAGGGAATGGCAGGGGAAAGAGGGAATGGCAGGGGAAAGAGGGAATGGCAGGGGAAAGAGGGAATGGAAGGGGAATGGCAGGGGAAAGAGGGAATGGCAGGGGAAAGAGGGAATGGTAAGGGAAAAAGGGAATGGAAGGGGAAAGAGGGAATGGCAGGGGAAAGAGGGAATGGCAGGGGAAAGAGGGAATAGCAGGGGAAAGAGGGAAATGCAGGGGAAAGAGGGAATGGCAGGGGAAAGAGGGAATGGAAGGGGAAAGAGGGAATGGCAGGGGAAAGAGGGAATGGCAGGGGAAAGAGGGAATGGCAGGGGAAAGAGGGAATGGCAGGAGAATGGCAGGGGAAAGAGGGAATGGCAGGGGAAAGATGGAATGGCAAGGGAAAGAGGGAATGGCAGGGGAAAGAGGGAATGGCAGGGGAAAGAGGGAATGGCAGGGGAAAGAGGGAATGGCAGGGGAAAGAGGGAATGGCAGGGGAATGGCAGGGGAAAGAGGGAATGGAAGGGGAATGGCAGGGGAAAGAGGGAATGGCAGGGGAAAGAGGGAATGGAAGGGGAAAGAGGGAATGGAAGGGGAAAGAGGGAATGGCAGGGGAAAGAGGGAATGGCAGGGGAAAGAGGGAATGGCAAGGGGAAAGAGGGAATGGCAAGGGGAAAGAGGGAATGGCAAGGGGAAAGAGGGAATGGCAGGGGGAATGGCAGGGGAAAGAGGGAATGGCAGGGGAATGGAAGGGGGAAAGAGGGAATGGCAGGGGAAAGAGGGAATGGAAGGGGAAAGAGGGAATGGCAGGGGAAAGAGGGAATGGCAGGGGAAAGAGGGAATGGAAGGGGAATGGCAGGGGAAAGAGGGAATGGTAAGGGAAAAAGGGAATGGAAGGGGAAAGAGGGAATGGCAGGGGAAAGAGGGAATGGCAGGGGAAAGAGGGAATGGCAGGGGAAAGAGGGAATGGCAGGGGAATGGCAGGGGAAAGAGGGAATGGCAGGGGAAAGAGGGAATGGCAGGGGAAAGAGGGAATGGCAGGGGAAAGAGGGAATGGCAGGGGAAAGAGGGAATGGCAGGGGAAAGAGGGAATAGCAGGGGAAAGGCATGGGAATGGCAGGGGAAAGAGGGAATGGCAGGGGAAAGAGGGAATGGCAGGGGAAAGAGGGAATGGCAGGGGAAAGAGGAAACGTTTAATCTCTTTATTTACCCAAACTTCTCCTCCACTTAGAGACACACACACGCACACACACACACACACACACACACACACACACACACACACACACACACACACACACACACACACACACACACACACACACACACAGACACACACACAAGCTGTGGGGGCTGTGGACATTAGCATAACTGAATGAGAACACTATTATGATGCTTAACCAGTAGGAGGTGTTTAAAACAACTGTTACATTTTTTTTTTGTCATTTAGCAGACGCTCTTATCCAGAGTGGCTTACAGGAGCAATTA
The DNA here is from genome assembly GCA_036851935.1 of Coregonus suidteri. Taxonomy (NCBI): domain Eukaryota; kingdom Metazoa; phylum Chordata; class Actinopteri; order Salmoniformes; family Salmonidae; genus Coregonus; species Coregonus suidteri. The sequence goes on along the minus strand of CM072247.1, from coordinate 1,417,843 downwards.
GAGTTAAGTGCCTTGCTCAAGGGCACATAGACAGATTTTTCACCTAGTCGGCTCGGGGATCACAGCTTGTGTGTGTGTGTCTGTCTGTCTGTGTGTGTGTGTGTGTGTGTGTGTGTGTGTGTGTGTGTGTGTGTGTGTGTGTGTGTGTGTGTGTGTGTGTGTGTGTGTGTGTGTGTGTGTGTGTGTGTGTGTGTGTGTGTGTGTGTGTGTGTGTGTGTGTGTGCGTGCGTGTGCGTGCGTGCGTGCGTGTGTGTCTCTCTTTGGGTACATCAAAACATTACATGGAAATATGCAGTACGTCTGTCTGAAACTCTTCCATCCAACTGCTGAAACACAGCCAGAGGGGAGAAGAGACTAAGATACACAGAGGTCTCAGAGAGGTTGTTGTAAAATGAGACCTGGTAAAGGAAGGCAGAACAGAAACTCAACCATAGGAGGATACAGAGTAGACTAAACCAGGGGTCCCCAACTGGCAGCCTCCACACGAATTTGGCCCGTGGGTGGTTTTATTTGGCCCGCCAAGTTTTTGACAAAAAAATATATATACAGTGCATTCAGAAAGTATTCAGACCCCTTTACTTTTTCCACATTTTGTTATGTTACAGCCTTATTCTAAAATTGATTAAATTGTTTTTTTTCTCCAGCATAAATCTACACACAATACCCCATAATGACAAAGCAAAAAAATTTTTTTTTTAAATTTTAGCAAATGAATTACAAATAAAAACCGAAAATATCACATTTACATAAGTATTCAGACCCTTTACTCAGTACTTTGTTGAAGGACCTTTGGCAGCGATTGCAGCCTCGAGTCTTCTTGGGTATGACGCTACAAGCTTGGCACACCTGTGTTTGGGGAGTTTCTCCCATTCTTCTCTGCAGATCCTCTCAAGCTCTGTCAGGTTGGATGGGGAGCATCGCTGCACAGCTGTTTTCAGGTCTCTCCTAGGGCTGTTTCGGTGACCGTATTACCGCCACACCGGAGTCACGAGTCATGAAGGCAGTCAAATTCCACGTGACCGTTTAGTCACGGTAACTAGGCTTCTCCAAGCTCTGATGCTGCTGATGGTCATTAGTAGCCTACCAAACTTGCTAACTGCCTGGTACTCAGCTCTCTATTGTCCCTCTAATCACTCTGACATCAATGCAAATGTTTTCGAAAATCTAATCAAACACTTAATGAGAGCCCATGAGCTCATGTTGCGCAACATGTCTATAGGCTATGCAATTGTGCAAGAAAACAGAGTGATGGCCTCTACTAAAAAGAGGAGGATCCCATCAGCTTTCTATAGGCTAGGCCTACTATATTTATTTCTTAACTTTCCTAATATTAAGCTCATTGCTTCTCTTTACAACAGGAGTATAGCCTACCTGGCTGGCATGAAAATGAACCACAGGAAAAGCGTCCTCCATTCGCTATTTAAGTGCAGAGATGACATGTCTTTTTTCCCGCTGCCCCTGTTTCGAGACAGGTGCATGATAATGGTCCATTCTAAATCAAAACAAATTTCACACATATTTTGTGTATGTAAAGACAAGATTAAATCAAGAACAGTGTGATGGGTGACAATATTAGCTTATCACTTTTGAATTATATATTATCACTTGTGAATGATGCCCAGCATAAGAAACTGCCTTTTTTTTGTGTGACTTTTTCAAATCATAGTCGGACACCTCATGTAGCCTAGCCCATAGGCCTATATGTTTTGATAAGGTTTGTATCACAACTAAAGTGGCCAAATAACTTTTTTAAATTAAGCACATTAATCCGCTTTACAAGGGGTTTAGAGCCTAACTGGCATATATAATCAGCGGGTGAGTTTCAAGTTTGGGGAAGATAATTTTCACCATAACAATGCACCTTTATAATAAAAGCATTACATGCATAATTGCATTTGCGGTCACTTTTGATAATGGTGTTTTCCGCTAATGGAACATTCACCATCTGCACATTGCTGCACTTATAATGTGAAGAAATAGCCGAATAATTTATCAACATTTTAAGCTAAATGTTCTGATCTGTTGTGTCATCCACATTGCATAAAAAATGTTTTTTGATCCTAGTGGTTGTATTAATTTGGGATCTATCGCATTCCACAACTGTCCCAGACTATGTTTGGAATATTTATTTCTCGCACAGAATAGAACAGGTCAACTTTTGTACTATGGGGATAGTAGATTGACAGGCCAGTGCTTTTGCTGCTCATTACTCATCTTGTTGGCTGACGAAAAGTTAATGTGGACAGTTCTTCCAACATCTTCAATGTGCACCTCGGAATTGGATGAGGATGACCGCAGTTGTGTCCCCGATGTGTCTGTCTTCACTTATGGCCAGTGAGAAAGACCCGATCACGTGATGGATGTGACATGTGAGGCCATGTGAGGCCATGTGAGAGGAGCTTCGGAGCACTCCGGGCCAAGGGCACAACGCGGTACTCCGGGCCAAGGGCACAACGCAGTACCCCCGGGCCAAGGGCACAACGCAGTACTCCGGGCCAAGGGCACAACGCGGTACTCCGGGCCAAGGGCACAACGCGGTACTCCGGGCCAAGGGCACAACGCAGTACCCCCGGGCCAAGGGCACAACGCGGTACTCCGGGCCAAGGGCACAACGCAGTACCCCCGGGCCAAGGGCACAACGCAGTACCCCCGGAGTACTGCGAATCTTGTTTCTCATGGTCTGAGAGTCTTTAGGTGCCTTTTGGCAAACTCCAAGCGGGCTGTCATGCGCCTTTTACTGAGGAGTGGCTTCCGTCTGGCCACCCTACCATAAAGGCCTGATTGGTGGAGTGCTGCAGAGATTCTTGTCCTTCTGGAAGGTTCTCCCATCTCCACAGAGGAACTCTGGAGCTCTGTCAGTGTGACCATCAGGTTCTTGGTCACCTCCCTGACCAAGTCCCTTCTCCCCCGATTGCTCAGTTTGGCCGGGCGGCCAGCTCTAGGAAGAGTCTTTGTGGTTCCAAACTTCTTCCATTTAAGAATGATGGAGGCCACTGTGTTCTTGGGGACCTTCAATGCTGCAGAATTGTTTTGGTACCCTTCCCCAGATCTGTGCCTCGACACAATCCTGTCTCGGAGCTCTACGAACAATTCCTTCGACCTCATGGCTTGGTTTTTTCTCTGACATGCACTGTCAATTGTGGGACCTTATATACAGTGAGGGAAAAAAGTATTTGATCCCCTGCTGATTTTGTACGTTTGCCCACTGACAAAGAAAATGATCAGTCTATCATTTTAATGGTAGGTTTATTTGAACAGTGTCAGACAAAATAACAACAAAAAAATCCAGAAAAACGCATGTCAAAAATGTTATAAATTGATTTGCATTTTAATGAGGGAAATAAATACATGACTTAGTACTTGGTGGCAAAACCCTTGTTGGCAATCACAGAGGTCAGACGTTCCTTGTAGTTGGCCACCAAAATCAGCAGGGGATCAAATACTTTCTTCCCTGACTGTAGACAGGTGTGTGCCTTTCCAAATCATGTCCAATCAATTGAATTTACCACAGGTGGACTCCAATCAAGTTTTAGAAACATCTCAAGGATGATCAATGGAAACAGGATGCACCTGAGCTCATAGTCTCATAGCAGCTCATAATACTCATAAGATAAAGGGTCTGAATACTTATAATGTGCAAATTTATTAAAACCTTTTTTTGCTTTTCATTATGGGTTATGGTGTGTATATTGATGAGGAAAACAATAATTTTAATCCATTTTAGAATAAGGCTTAACAAAACAAAATGTGGCTTTGTCAGGGATCTGGGGCTTTGGTGTATATAATTGTTTTATTTTTGATGTTGGGCATAAAAACAAAAACACCATTTAATCTCCAAGTGATTTTTTTAGAAATCTGTTCCCAAGTTTCCCACTCATAATAGAAATGTGGATCGTAAAAAGTAAGCAAGGTTTGAAATGATTATGTTTTGTCAAACACTTTGGGCTTCTTGGCTCACTGTATCTACAAATGATTTGTAGTTACATTATTGTTGGGCATAAAATCAGCCCTGTAAAAGTTGATGATCCCATCTAAAATCAGTAACCCTCCAGAGTGATTTTAATTTATGATCCCTGATCTAAAGTTATCCAGTAACTCATAATAGAGAGAGTTGATACGTGATCGTATACCAATGTAAGCAAGGTGGCTGAAATAGTTGATGTTTTAAAGTCAAACTCTATATCTCACCCTCCCAGAGAGCAGTGCTCAATCTGAGCAGGTCTACAATGATTAGTAGTTACATTCAGAAGGCAGAGAAGACCATCAGCCCGTGGCTGGATCTACAATGAATGATCCCTGATCTAGACGTTAGACCACAGTAACCCTCCCATAAAGATTCCCGTGGCTGGATCTAGTTGATGATCCCTGATCTAAAGTTATCCAGTAACTCTTCCATCAGGCCTCACCTGGGACTAGAGAGTAGGCCTCAGCCCTCCCAGAGAGCCCGTGGCTGAATCTAGTTGATGATCCCTGCATCTAAAGTTATCCAGTAACTCTATGGATCCCCAGGCCTCACCCTCCCAGAGCAGCAGGCCTCACCCTCCCAGAGAGCCCCCTCACCCTCCAAGAGAGCAGGCCTCACCCTCCCATGGATCCCAAATTAGTTCCTGCCAAGGCAGACTACTCTAATCCTGGGGTTTATTATGGATCCACATTAGTTCCTGCCAAGGCAGCTCTACTCTTCCTGGGGTTTACCATGGATCCCCATTAGTTCCTGATCAGGCAAGGCAGCAGCTACTCTTCCTGGGGTTTATTATGGATCCCATTAGTTCCTGCCAAGGCAGCAGCTACTCTTCCTGGGGTTTATTATGGATCCCCAATAGTTCCTTCCAAGGCAGCAGCTACTCTTCCTGGGGTTTATTATGGATCCCCATTAGTTCCTGCCAAGGCCTCTATTCCTGGGGTTTATTATGGATCCTCATTTTCTGCCAAGGCAGCAGCTACTCTTCCTGGGGTTTATTATGGATCCCCATTTTCCTGCCAAGGCAGCAGCTACTCTTCCTGGGGTTTATTATGGATCCCCATTAGTTCCTGCCAAGGCAGCAGCTACTCTTCCTGGGGTTTATTATGGATCCCCATTAGTTCCTGCCAAGGCAGCAGCTACTCTTCCTGGGGTTTATTATGGATCCCCATTAGTTCCTGCCAAGGCAGCAGCTACTCTTCCTGGGTTTATTATGGATCCCCATTAGTTCCTGCCAAGGCAGCAGCTACTCTTCCTGGGGTTTATTATGGATCCCCATTAGTTCCTGCCAAGGCAGCAGCTACTCTTCCTGGGGTTTATTATGGATCCCCATTAGTTCCTGCCAAGGCAGCAGCTACTCTTCCTGGGGTTTATTATGGATCCCCAATAGTTCCTGCCAAGGCAGCAGCTACTCTTCCTGGGGTTTATTATGGATCCCCATTAGTTCCTGCCAAGGCAGCAGCTACTCTTCCTGGGGTTTATTATGGATCCCCATTAGTTCCTGCCAAGGCAGCAGCTACTCTTCCTGGGGTTTATTATGGATCCCCATTAGTTCCTGCCAAGGCAGCAGCTACTCTTCCTGGGGTTTATTATGGATCCCCATTAGTTCCTGCCAAGGCAGCAGCTACTCTTCCTGGGGTTTATTATGGATCCCCATTAGTTCCTGCCAAGGCAGCAGCTACTCTTCCTGGGGTTTATTATGGATCCCCATTAGTTCCTGCCAAGGCAGCAGCTACTCTTCCTGGGGTTTATTATGGATCCCCATTAGTTCCTGCCAAGGCAGCAGCTACTCTTCCTGGGGTTTATTATGGATCCCCATTAGTTCCTGCCAAGGCAGCAGCTACTCTTCCTGGGGTTTAT
>CM072247.1:1377022-1409522 GCA_036851935.1 Coregonus suidteri | reverse complement strand
CAGACAGACAGACAGACAGACAGACAGACAGACAGACAGACAGACAGACAGACAGACAGACAGACAGACAGACAGACAGACAGACAGACAGACAGACACGGACAGACAGACAGACAGACAGACAGACAGACAGGCACGGACAGACAGACAGACAGACAGACAGACAGACAGACAGACAGACAGACAGACAGACAGACAGACAGACACGGACAGACAGACAGACAGACAGACAGACAGACAGACAGACAGACAGACAGACAGACAGACAGACAGACACGGAAAGACAGACAGACAGACAGACAGACAGACAGACAGACAGACAGACACGGACAGACAGTCAGACACGGACAGAAAGACAGACACGGACAGACAGACAGACAGACAGACAGACAGACAGACACGGACAGACAGACAGACAGACAGACAGACACGTAAGACAGACAGTCAGACACGGACAGACAGAGAGACACGTACAGAAAGACAGACACGGACGGACAGACAGACAGAAAGACAGACACGGACAGACAGACAGACAGACAGACAGACAGACAGTGTGGAAGTGGTTTGGGTTGTCTGTGTGTCTGTGTGTCTGTTGGACTGGAGTTTTAGGGAGAGAACAGTGTCTTGGGACTTCATTCCATCCTGGTTTCTGTCACGTCTATGACTGTGGAATCCTCCTGGTGGCTTCTATGGAAACACTGATGCTGTTCTTTACAAGAACGACCTAGTCTTACAGACTGTATGTTGTGAGTCATTCCCAACTGTCTGGTTAATAAGCTAAAGTTACTAAGTACTCCTGGATGTGGTCGTGTTCGCGCAGTATTATGAGACACCGAGGAAGAGGGCGGAGGTCTGGGTTGGCCAGGAACAGCCGGCTAGAGCTGGAAAACAGCAGGTGGAATAACATTTAGTGTTTTGAATAGGTGCACCTGTGAGTGTAACCCTTCCTTCCTGTTTCCCTCTTTACCACCAGCCATCAAGGAATCATCCAAACCCAACTACTCATCAACACATAAATAGAGCCCTGGTCTAAAGTAGTATACTCCATAGGGAACAGGGTGCCATTATAGAGCCCTGGTCTAAAGGTATACATAGGGGGTGCCATTATAGAGTCTAAAGTAGTATACTCCATAGGGAACAGGGTGCCATTATAGAAGTCTAAAGTATACTCCATAGGGAACAGGGTGCCATTATAGAGCCCTGGTCTGTAGTCTATAGAGTCTAAAGTATATACTCCATAGGGAACAGGGTGCCATTATAGAGCCCTGGTCTAAAGTATACTCCATAGGAACAGGGTGCCATTATAGAGCCTGGTCTAAAGTAGTGTACTCCATAGGGAACAGGGTGCCATTATAGAGCCCTGGTCTAAAGTAGTATACTCCATAGGGAACAGGGTGCCATTATAGAGCCCTGGTCTAAAGTAGTATACTCCATAGGGAACAGTGCCATTACTAGAGCCCTGGTCTAAATAGGGAACAGGGTGCCATTATAGAGCCCTGGTCTAAAGTAGTATACTCCATAGGGAACAGGGTGCCATTATAGAGCCCATTAAATAGAGCCCTGGTCTAAAGTCTAGTAGTATACTCCATAGGGAACAGGGTGCCATTATAGAGCCCTGGTCTAAAGTAGTCCATAGGGAACACTCCATTATAGGGAACAGGGTAAAGGCATACTCCATAGGAAAGCATTTAGCCTGAGTCAATGTGGATCAAGATCTAATTTAAGGAGAGAAGTCATACTAGGGAATGTCCAGAGACTATTTCCCTGATGTTTCACTTGTTGACTACCTTTGAGGAACCACAGACGCCCATAAAAACGTAAGCTCTCTCTTCCAGTAACTCCTTTCTCTCAGGTGTTTCCCAGATGAGCCATGATTCTACACAATGGATGACTGATCCGTAAATATCACAGATCCTGAACACTGAAACCAGGAAGGCTTGAGATATCTTTAAACGAGCTCTAATGCTCAGATTAGCTTGGCAACAGTGGACGTTACTAGAAACAACGCCTATTCCAGATAAGGACCAAGCCTTTCTTTGTTACCTGGTTATTAAGTGAAAACAAAACCAATGTTAGGAAATGTGATCTACAGCGCCTGCAGAAAGTATTCACACCCTTTGACTTCTTCCACCTTTTGTTGTGTTACAGCCTGAATTAAAAATGGATTCATCTACATACAATATCCCACAATGTCAAAGTGGAAATGTGTTTTTAGAAATGTTTACAAATTAATAAAATATTAAAAGCTGAAATGTCTTTAGTCAATAACTATTCAACCCCTTTGTTATGGCAAGCCTAAATAAATTCAGGAGTAAAAATGTGCCTAACAAGTCACATAATAAGTTGCATGGACTCACTCTGTGTACAATAATAGTATTTAACATGATTTTTAAATGACTACCCCATCTCTGTACCCCACACATACAATTATCTGTAAGGTTCCTCAGTCGAGCAGTGAATTTCAAACACAGATTTAACCACAAAGACACTGAATATCCCTTTGAGCATGGTGACGTTTTTAATTACTCTTTGGATGGTGTATCAATACACCCAGTCACTACAAAGTTACAGAAGTCCTTCCTAACTCAGTTGCCAGAGAGGAAGGAAACCGCTCAGGGATTTCACCATGAGGCCAATGGTGACTTCAAAACAGTTACAGAGTTTAATGGCTGTGATAGGAGAAAACTGAGGATGGATCAACAACATTGTAGTTACTCCACAATACTAACCTAAATGACAGAGTGAAAAGAAGGAAGCCTGTACAGAATAAAATTATTCCATAACATGCGTCCTGTTTGCAATAAGGCACTAAGGTCTCTATTCAATCCGCATCGCGCAAGTTCAACATTACAACGTGATTGAAATTTAAAGGCAATGTTCCTGCATTCACGGTAAACGCTTCATATGTCGGCTCAATCGGAAATGACCTTAACATTTCTATTAACATTTCTAATGGCCCAGTATCTCTATTTGCACATAATCTCTTGCACATCTATCATTCCAGTGTTAATACTAATTGTAATTATTTTGCACTATGGCCTATTTATTGCCTTACCTCCATAACTTGCTACATTTGCACACACTGTATATATATTTTCTGTTCTGTTAGAAATCCAGGGCTTAAAAACAAAGGCGTCATTGTACGCTGATGATTCATGTTTTCTTTTAAATCCACAACTAGAATCCCTCCACAGCCTCATAGAGGATCTAGATACATTTTCTAACCTCTCTGGATTACAACCAAATTATGACAAATGTACTATATTACGTATTGGATCACTAAAAAATACAATTTTTACCATTTACCAATAAAATGGTCTGATGGTGATGTGGATATACTCAGAATACATATCCGAAAGGAAATAAATGATCTCACTTCAATACATTTTAATAGAAAGTTAGCAAAAATATATAAGATCTTGCTACCATGGAAAGGTAAATACCTGTCAATATGTGGAAAAATCACCCTAATTAACTCTTTAGTATTATCCCAGTTTACCTATTTGCTTATGGGCTTGCCTACGCCTAGCGAACAGTTTTTTAAATGATATGAATAAAAAATATTCAATTTTATTTGGAACGGCAAGTCAAAACTTAGAATCTTTCAATTTAAATTATTATATAAAATTCTTGCTACCAATAGAATGTTATTTATATGGGGGATACAATCTTCCCAGCTCTGCAGATTTTGCTGCGAAGAGACAGAATCATTAGATCATTTGTTTTGGTTCTGTCCATTTGTAGCTTGTTTTTGGACACAGGTCCAGGAATGGCTAAAGGATTGCAATATTTACCTGGAGCTAACCCTGCAGATAGCATTACTGGGTGATCTGAAAAGTCATAGTCAATCGATCAATAATATAATAATACTTTTAGCAAAAATGTTTATTTTCAAATTTACAATCTGTATAAGCAATGAGAATAGAAAGGTTCAGAACTTTTGTGAAACATCACAGTACAGTTGAAAAATATATGGCAAATAGAAATCCTATATAGATGGTGTTAAGAGATAGATGGGTGGTGTTGAATGGAGTTGAAGGATGGGACTAATAACAACTAACAACAACTAGTAACAACAAGATAACTAATGTACAGAATACTGTGTCCACAATAAGTATATAGGTTATAGGTTGAGAGCTTTTGTGAAAGAGCACAGTTAGAAAGATATGGCATATAGAAGCAAACTGGATGGACATCATGAAAATGATCGGAGAGGTTGAGAGTAGAGGAAGTTCAGGAGCAAAAAGAAACAAAATATAATTATTGTAATATTGACTGTGTCCATAAAATGTATATAGTAAGTATAAGCTGGAAGTAGAGGCCTAAGCATTGTTGTTCACTAGTTTACTCCAATTAGGGAAAGGGTGGTGGGGTTGGAAAGTAATAAAGGGGAATATATTTTTTTTAAAGGATATGTATATGTATGTGTACAGTGGGGAAAAAAAGTATTTAGTCAGCCACCAGTTGTGCAAGTTCTCCCACTTAAAAAGATGAGAGAGGCCTGTAATTTTCATCATAGGTACACATCAACTATGACAGACAAAATTAGAAAAAAAATCCAGAAAATCACATTGTAGGATTTTTTATGAATTTATTTGCAAATTATGGTGGAAAATAAGTATTTGGTCAATAACAAAAGTTTCTCAATACTTTTTTATATACCCTTTGTTGGCAATGACACAGGTCAAACGTTTTCTGTAAGTCTTCACAAGGTTTTCACACACTGTTGCTGGTATTTTGGCCCATTCCTGGGGTTGAGATCTGGAGACTGGCTAGGCCACTCCAGGACCTTGAAATGCTTCTTACAAAGCCACTCCTTCGTTGCCCGGGCGGTGTGTTTGGGATCATTGTCACGCTGAAAGACCCAGCCACGTTTCATCTTCAATGCCCTTGCTGATGGAAGGAGGTTTTCACTCAAAATCTCACGATACATGGCCCCATTCATTCTTTCCTTTACACGGATCAGTCGTCCTGGTCCCTTTGCAGAAAAACAGCCCCAAAGCATGATGTTTCCACCCCCATGCTTCACAGTAGGTATGGTGTTCTTTGGATGCAACTCAGCATTCTTTGTCCTCCAAACACAACGAGTTGAGTTTTTACCAAAAAGTTCTATTTTGGTTTCATCTGACCATATGACATTCTCCCAATCCTCTTCTGGATCATCCAAATGCACTCTAGCAAACTTCAGACGGGCCTGGACATGTACTGGCTTAAGCAGGGGGACACGTCTGCCACTGCAGGATTTGAGTCCCTGGTGGCGTAGTGTGTTACTGATGGTAGGATTTGTTACTTTGGTCCCAGCTCTCTGCAGATCATTCACTAGGTCCCCCCGTGTGGTTCTGGGATTTTTGCTCACCGTTCTTGTGATCATTTTGACCCCACGGGGTGAGATCTTGCGTGGAGCCCCAGATCGAGGGAGATTATCAGTGGTCTTGTATGTCTTCCATTTCCTAATAATTGCTTCCACAGTTGATTTCTTCAAACCAAGCTGCTTACCTATTGCAGATTCAGTCTTCCCAGCCTGGTGCAGGTCTACAATTTTGTTTCTGGTGTCCTTTTGACAGCTCTTTGGTCTTGGCCATAGTGGAGTTTGGAGTGTGACTGTTTGAGGTTGTGGACAGGTGTCTTTTATACTGATAACAAGTTCAAACATGTGCCATTAATACAGGTAACGAGTGGAGGACAGACGAGCCTCTTAAAGAAGAAGTTACAGGTCTGTGAGAGCCAGAAATCTTGCTTGTTTGTAGGTGACCAAATACTTATTTTCCACCATAATTTGCAAATAAGTTCATAAAAAATCCTACAATGTGATTTTCTGGATTTTGTTTTCTCAATTTGTCTTTCATAGTTGACGTGTACCTATGATGAAAATTACAGGCCTCTCTCATCTTTTTAAGTGGGAGAACTTGCACAATTGGTGGCTGATTAAATACTTTTTCCCCCACTGTATATATATAAAACATGGGGGATTGGAAGTGATGCAGACAATTACATTGATGGAAGTTACAATCTATCTGCAATATTAAAGCTGATCTACCCCCCACCCAAAAAAAAAAAAAAAAAAAAAGAACAGGAAGTTAGTACCTAGGCCTGATGGATGGATGGGCACTAAGAACAGGAAGTTAGGACCTAGGCCTGATGGATGGATGGGCAGTAACAGGAAGTTAGGACCTAGGCCTGATGGATGGATGGACACCAAGAACAGGAAGTTAGTACCTAGGCCTGATGGATGGATGGGCACTAAGAACAGGAAGTTAGGACCTAGGCCTGATGGATGGATGGGCACTAAGAACAGGAAGTTAGTACCTAGGCCTGATGGATGGATGGCCTGATGGAGTTAGGACCTAGGCCTGATGGATGGATGGGCACTAAGAACAGGAAGTTAGGACCTAGGCCTGATGGATGGATGGGCACCAAGAACAGGAAGTTAGGACCTAGGCCTGATGGATGGATGGGCACTAAGAACAGGAAGTTAGGACCTAGGTCTGATGGATGGATGGGCACTAAGAACAGGAAGTAGGAACTAGGCCTGATGGATGGATGGGCACCAAGAACAGGAAGTTAGGACCTAGGCCTGATGGATGGATGGGCACCAAGAACAGGAAGTTAGGACCTAGGCCTGATGGATGGATGGGCACTAAGAACAGGAAGTAGTTAGGACCTAGGCCTGATGGATGAATGGGCACCAAGAACAGGAAGTTAGGACCTAGGCCTGATGGATGGATGGGCACCAAGAACAGGAAGTTAGGACCTAGGCCTGATGGATGGATGGGCACCAAGAACAGGAAGTTAGGACCTAGGCCTGATGGATGGATGGAACAGGAAGTTAGGACCTAGGCCTGATGGATGGATGGGCACCAAGAACAGGAAGTTAGGACCTAGGCCTGATGGATGAATGGGCACTGAAGTTAGGACCTAGGCCTGATGGATGGATGGGCACTAAGAACAGGAAGTTAGGACCTAGGCCTGATGGATGAATGGGCACCAAGAACAGGAAGTTAGGACCTAGGCCTGATGGATGGATGGGCACTAAGAACAGGAAGTTAGGACCTAGGCCTGATGGATGGATGGGCACCAAGAACAGGAAGTTAGGACCTAGGTCTGATGGATGGATGGGCACTAAGAACAGGAAGTTAGGACCTAGGCCTGATGGATGGATGGTCACCAAGAACAGGAAGTTAGGACCTAGGCCTGATGGATGAATGGGCACTAAGAACAGGAAGTTAGGACCTAGGCCTGATGGATGGATGGGCACCAAGAACAGGAAGTTAGGACCTAGGTCTGATGGATGGATGGGCACTAAGAACAGGAAGTTAGGACCTAGGCCTGATGGATGGATGGGCACCAAGAACAGGAAGTTAGGACCTAGGCCTGATGGATGGATGGCACTAAGAACAGGAAGCACTAAGAACTGATGGATGGATGGCACCCGAGAACAGGAAGTTAGTACCTAGGCCTGATGGATGGATGGGCACTAAGAACACTAGTTAGGACCTATCCTGATGGATGGATGGGCACTAAGAACTGTCAGTTAGCCGGCCTGATGCGATGGATGGGCACCAAGAACAGGAAGTTAGGACCGGCCTGATGGATGGATGGGCACTAAGAACAGGAAGTTAGGACCTAGGTCTGATATGGATGGGCACTAAGAACAGGAAGTTGGACCTAGGCCTGATGGATGGATGGCACCAAGAACAGGAAGTTAGGACCTAGGCCTGATGGATGGATGGCACCAAGAACAGGAAGTTAGGACCTAGGCCTGATGGATGGATGTTTGATTTAGGACCTAGGCCTGATGGATGATGGACAAAAAAGAACAGGAAGTTAGGACCTGCCTGATGGATGGATGGGCACCAAGAACAGGAAGTTAGGACCTAGGCCTGATGGATGGATGGGCACCAAGAACAGGAAGTTAAGACCTAGGCCTGATGGATGGATGGGCACTAGAACAGGAAGTTAGGACCTAGGCCTGATGGATGGATGGGCACCAAGAACAGGAAGTTAGGACCTAGGCCTGATGGATGATGGGCACCAAGAACAGGAAGTTAGGACCTAGGCCTGATGGATGGATGGGCACTAAGAACAGGAAGTTAGGACCTAGGCCTGATGGATGAATGGGCACCAAGAACAGGAAGTTAGGACCTAGGCCTGATGGATGGATGGGCACTAAGAACAGGAAGTTAGGACCTAGGCCTGATGGATGGATGGGCACCAAGAACAGGAAGTTAGGACCTAGGTCTGATGGATGGATGGGCACTAAGAACAGGAAGTTAGGACCTAGGCCTGATGGATGGATGGGCACCAAGAACAGGAAGTTAGGACCTAGGCCTGATGGATGAATGGGCACTAAGAACAGGAAGTTAGGACCTAGGCCTGATGGATGGATGGGCACCAAGAACAGGAAGTTAGGACCTAGGCCTGATGGATGGATGGGCACTAAGAACAGGAAGTTAGGACCTAGGCCTGATGGATGGATGGGCACCAAGAACAGGAAGTTAGGACCTAGGCCTGATGGATGGATGGGCACTAAGAACAGGAAGTTAGGACCTAGGCCTGATGGATGGATGGGCACCAAGAACAGGAAGTTAGGACCTAGGTCTGATGGATGGATGGGCACTAAGAACAGGAAGTTAGGACCTAGGCCTGATGGATGAATGGGCACTAAGAACAGGAAGTTAGTACCTAATGGGCATTAACAGGAAGTTGGTTCTCCTCCTCCAGCAACCCCATGTCGTCAGTGTTGCGTATGTGTGTCAATGTGTGTGACACATTTACATTGGGACCTCTACACTCACAGTAACATGTTAACTTAACATGACACACCAGTTACACCGTGTGATGGGAATCAACACACACAATACAAAGGCTTTTTATATAGAAGGGCTTGTTTTCTGTATTGCATTAATCAGCCATACAGACCTTAACACAAGCAGCCAGGCCAGGGGGACAGGATGTACAGACAGCCATACAGACCTTAACACAAGCAGCCAGGCCAGGGGGACATGATGTACAGACAGCCATACAGACCTTAACACAAGCAGGCAGGCCAGGGGGACAGGATGTACAGACAGCCATACAGACCTTAACACAAGCAGCCAGGCCAGGGGGACATGATGTACAGACAGCCATACAGACCTTAACACAAGCAGCCAGGCCAGGGGGACAGGATGTACAGACAGCCATACAGACCTTAACACAAGCAGGCAGGCCAGGGGGACATGATGTACAGACAGCCATACAGACCTTAACACAAGCAGGCAGGCCAGGGACAGGATGTACAGACAGCCATACAGACCTTAACACAAGCAGGCAGGCCAGGGGGACATGATGTACAGACAGCCATACAGACCTTAACACAAGCAGCCAGGCCAGGGGGACAGGATGTACAGACAGCCATACAGACCTTAACACAAGCAGCCAGGCCAGGGGGACAGGATGTACAGACAGCCATACAGACCTTAACACAAGCAGCCAGGCCAGGGGGACAGGATGTACAGACAGCCATACAGACCTTAACACAAGCAGCCAGGCAGGGGGACAGGATGTACAGACAGCCATACAGACCTTAACACAAGCAGCCAGGCCAGGGGGACAGGATGTACAGACAGCCATACAGACCTTAACACAAGCAGCCAGGCCAGGGGGACAGGATGTACAGACAGCCATACAGACCTTAACACAAGCAGCCAGGCCAGGGGGACAGGATGTACAGACAGCCATACAGACCTTAACACAAGCAGCCAGGCCAGGGGGACAGGATGTACAGACAGCCATACAGACCTTAACACAAGCAGCCAGGCCAGGGGGACAGGATGTACAGACAGCCATACAGACCTTAACACAAGCAGCCAGGCCAGGGGGACATGATGTACAGACAGCTATAATGCCACTTAATTGACGTAATCTTCATACTATTTCAGGGCACTTTAAGTAGCTGAGCTTAGCCAGCCCAACTGACATGGAGACTTTGTTCCAGCAGGTTTTTTGTAGTGCGACCCGCCAGATCAGGCCAATAGTTTTGGAGAGAAAACAGGATGTCTGCCTCCCAAATCGCACCCTGTTCCATATTTATGGCACTCCTTTTGATCAGCGCCCCGTTAGGAAAAGGGTGGCATTTGGGACACATGCCGCTAAACTAACAGTCAGAGGGTCAGCAGAATGAGAGGTTCCAAATGGCACTCCCATCCCCAACATAGTGCACTACTTTAGACCAGAACCCCCCGTGGACCCTGGTCAGGAGTAGTGCACTATATAGGGAATAGGGTGCCATTTGGGATACACAGTGTGTAATAAGGCCTGCCTGGTGATGCTATCTGACCAGTCAACCCTGCTAGCTGAAACAACTAGCTGTCGCTACATGACGTCAATATGGACTGAACAACCTCTGTACCGGAGTGGACCGGTCGGAGTGGACCGGTTAGAGCCATTAATAAACAGGCCTAAACAGGACCAGCTGGAGTTGGAGATATAGCATTGGGTTTATAACGGTATCTGTCATGCCACATTTACATCTTAAATGGACTTTGGTTTGTTGAATCAATGCTGACTTGCCAGAGAGGTGAAGATATTCCATGTAGATACTGAATCAACGCTGACTGACCAGAGAGGTGAAGATATTCCATGTAGATACTGAATCAACGCTGACTTGCCAGAGAGGTGAAGATATTCCATGTAGATACTGAATCAACGCTGACTTGCCAGAGAGGTGAAGATATTCCATGTAGATACTGAATCAACGCTGACTTGCCAGAGAGGTGAAGATATTCCATGTAGATACTGAATCAACGCTGACTTGCCAGAGAGGTGAAGATATTCCATGTAGATACTGAATCAACGCTGACTTGCCAGAGAGGTGAAGATATTCCATGTAGATACTGAATCAACGCTGACTTGCCAGAGAGGTGAAGATATTCCATGTAGATACTGAATCAACGCTGACTGACCTACTGTAGATATGGTACTATTTTGCCGCTGTCATCACGCCAAACAACAAAGGAATTGGTTAACATACAAATCTGGCTGGGCTAAAACATTACACATGGGAACTACGTTGATGTTGTCCTCCTGAGGTGCCTTTCAGTCCAACTATTGCCACTGTTATCTTCCTGCCAAATCACACATACATTGGCTAAAGCAAAAAACACTAAATATAAGAATTCCCTTAGTCCTCTGTTGGTCTGCTGAAGGTTGTTCTAAAGGCTGTTGGTTTTGGTGGGTTGAAGGTAGAAGTTTAGCTAAAACTGTTGGTGGTACATGTAGTTAGAGGTTGACATAAGGCCTCAGTCCTCTGTTGGTCTGTGGTAGTTGTAGTCCTCTATCAGGTTGTGGTCTGGGTCTCCGTTGGTCTGTGGTAGTTGTAGTCCTCTATCAGGTTGTGGTCTGGGTCTCTGTTGGTCTGTGGTAGTTGTAGTCCTCTATCAGGTTGTGGTCTGGGTCTCCGTTGGTCTGTGGTAGTTGTAGTCCTCTATCAGGTTGTGGTCTGGGTCTCTGTTGGTCTGTGGTAGTTGTAGTCCTCTATCAGGTTGTGGTCTGGGTCTCTGTTGGTCTGTGGTAGTTGTAGTCCTCTATCAGGTTGTGGTCTGGGTCTCTGTTGGTCTGTTGTAGTTGTAGTCCTCTATCAGGTTGTGGTCTTGGTCTCTGTTGGTCTGTGGTAGTTGTAGTCCTCTATCAGGTTGTGGTCTGGGTCTCTGTTGGTCTGTTGTAGTTGTAGTCCTCTATCAGGTTGTGGTCTGGGTCTCTGTTGGTCTGTGGTAGTTGTAGTCCTCTATCAGGTTGTGGTCTGGGTCTCTGTTGGTCTGTTGTAGTTGTAGTCCTCTATCAGGTTGTGGTCTGGGTCTCTGTTGGTCTGTGGTAGTTGGAGACCTCTATCAGGTTGTGGTCTGGGTCTCCGTTGGTCTGTGGTAGTTGGAGACCTCTATCAGGTTGTGGTCTGGGTCTCTGTTGGTCTGTGGTAGTTGGAGACCTCTATCAGGTTGTGGTCTGGGTCTCTGAAGTAGAGAGAGGTGATGGGGCCCACCGCTCCACTCCTCTCCACCGGACCCTCCTCTATCTCAACACCACACGCCTGCAGGTGACAGACAGGTGGACAGACAGACAGGTGGACAGACAGACAGGTGGACAGACAGACAGGTGGACAGATGGACAGACAGATAGACGGACAGATGGACAGAAAGATAGACGGACAGATGGTCACACAGGGACTTGCAGGACATGGCAGAACAGCAACTTACTGGAAGACAACATATCCATCCATAAGGTTCAGGTGGAGGACTGAAACCAAGTACTAGATAACTTGGAGGTGTATCGCTGTGTCCACTGTGTGTGTGTCTGTGTGTCCACTGTGTGTGTGTCTGTGTGTCCACTGTGTGTGTGTCTACTGTGTGTGTGTGTCGCTGTGTCCACTGTGTGTGTGTCTCCACTGTGTGTGTGTCTGTGTGTCCACTGTGTGTGTGTCTCTGTGTCCACTGTGTGTGTGTCTGTGTGTGTGTCACCTTTAGGTGTGTAGCTACAGCATCCAGGGGGGTGGTCGGTGATGAGACAGAGGTCAGCTGATCCTGAAGTGGGTCTCAGAGCCTTGGGTTCAAACTCCTGACCCACCTGGTGCAGGTTCAACTTCTGCTGCCCAAAACACAGCGCCTTACGGTCACCCTGGGGTAAAGAAGAAGAGAGAGACTGGTGAAGGCTAGCATCTGCTGGAGTTTTTCCACAGGCTTACACAGTCCAGTTGGAGAGTTTATCTATGATTTATTTAATGACCTTGTTGGTTGTTAGCGGAAACTATTCTGGAAACTACCATGGGCAGAACAGTAGAAAACGTTTTGACAACACATGTTTTATCCGAAGTAGAATAATTAACGTCTCAGTAAAAGTGATCAATAGACTAATCATTGATTATGCAGTACATTGTGTGTCAGTACTCAGAATGTACCTTAAAGGTGATGACCTCCATGCCCAGGACAGAGGAGTAGAAGGTGCAGGTGTCTGGAACACTCTTCACGGTCAACACCAGGTGGTCCAGGTGACTCACCTGTACAGGGCCGGAGCTCTTACACCTCCCTACCCCCACCACAGGCAGCCCCCGCACCCCGAACACAGGCAGCCCACAGGACGGGGTCTGTAGCTGCGACGACATGGCCAGAGACAGGTTGGTGAATGTAGGTGCGCAAAAAAAAAAAAAAAAACATGAACGCAAACAAAAGTATTCACATTAACGTGTAGACAGCGTCCCTACGTGGTCAAATTAAGTAGTACTATGATCAATTCAACCAACATCTGGGGTACACTGTATTCGGGTAATTACGGTAATTGAACCCACTGTAGCTGTGTCATTTCCGCGATTTGTAGAATTCGATATTAATTACAGTCTAGATACAGGTTAATAGCTTACAATTTAATACAGAAGGTATACTGTCGACGACTACACATGCCCCTCGTTAATACAAGTATTTTCCAAAGACAAGGAACTATTCTGTAGCTCCGTTTCAGAACAGGTGACATTCGTTTTGTTCTACAGGTCTTACCTGGCGGTAAATCCCTTGAAAACGCCCCAAGTGAAAACCTAAAGTCCGGAGCGCCATCGTTCCTTTGTACGGTCGAAAACAAATGGGTTAAATTTCACCCTTCACTTCCTTCTTATTCACCTGACCATAATACCGTAATTCCTAGAGTATTTTGCCATTCCTAGAGTATTTTGCCTACAACGTAAAAACATGGGGGTGAAATCATATCTGCTTCATGTGAACATAATGGTTATCCTAATCTAGATTTTGAAGTGATCCACGGAGGTTTTGATGCATATATCTTTATTGTAATAAACATATAAAACGTTCAGGCTCTGTGAGGCCAGGTGGTCAGACACACAGTGGGCGAGTCGAGACTGATCACCTTGCATCATAAATAACTACTAAATATGTTTATTTGTAGATCCGTCAGTCATTCAGAATTGACCCATGATAGGCTGCATCACAGTTCTGATGCTCCCGAACATAGCCATAGCCAATATGTCGCTGCTCAGGTGTGGTACAATGAGGCAGGGTTTCCCGAACCCGGTCCTGAATGAACACAGATAGAACAATGAGACAGATATTTCACAGGATCTATACACTTGAGGCATCCGCTTGGCGTTTCCACTCACTATCAGATATGGTGGAGAGAAGCCTAGTGGCGGCAGTGGGAGAAGATGGAACAAGATGGATTTTTGGCCGACATTCTGCTCATTTTCTGATCGATGAAACATTTGATCTCAATACTTTTCAGTTCCCAAAACTAAAATATGTAACGAACAGAGTGGACAAAGTTGTATATACTTTACCCGTTGTCAACATAAAAAAATTAAACAATAAATGGAGTTATTGCGCACGCACACTTCAGAGTAGGCGTTCCCTAAGGGAAATATGCTAATGTCTGCTAGAACGCGCCAATAGGATCTCGCTAGCTCGTGTTTGGTTCTGCCCACTTTGAGTCATTTGTTCTCGTTTGAAACGACGGGCTGTGGTCATTCTTGGTTTAGTTATAAAAATCTTCAGTATGAATGCCCTGATTTATGCAGAGGCCATATCACTGTAAATGCTGCATGGCCAATGAAGACATCTGATTGACAATGCAGCGCCTTTCATGCTGCGTTCATAACCAAGTGGGAAGGTGGTATTTATCACATGTATACAACTAGGAAAATCCACTTGAACGCCCCAACTGGTAATTACTAGTGGGAAACTCCCGAGACTCCCGAGTGGTGCAGTGCTAGCTGTGCCACTAGAGATCCTGGTTCGAATCCAGGCTCTGTCGTAGCCGGCCGCGACCGGGAGACTCATGGGGCGGCGCACAGTTGGCCCAGCGTCGTCCAGGGTAGGGTAGGGAATGGCCGGCAGGGATGTAGCTCAGTTGGTAGAGCATGGCGTTTGCAACGCCGGGGTTGTGGGTTCGATTCCCATGGGGTGCCGGTATGAAAAATAATGTATGCACTCACTAACTGTAAGTCGCTCTGGATAAGAGCGTCTGCTAAATGACTAAAACTCCATCATCAGCTTCCACATGCTGCCCTCTGATGTCACCTACAAAGGAAATGACCTCAATAACAGCATTTAAAAGCATCCAACTGGTACCACCTTCCCACTTGGTTATGATCAAGGTGATCATATAATCACCTCACTGTCCGTCTCCCTCTGAAGAGGTGCTCCACCTGTGGGTTAAAACAGCCTTTCAGGACTCCTTTCCAACGGGTGTGTCCGTTACAATAGATTACTGCGATGCTATACCTCCAAAATCAAGTGGTCACGCCTCCCTTGGAGAAGCCTAGTTCACGACCAGGCTAGTTGTCATCCCCGTGTGAACTGAACTACCCACATCTTCCGTGTGGATCAACAATAATATTTTAAAAAATATATATCCTTCAACTAAGGCAAAACAACTAGTAGAGATGGTTGGGTGCCCTTGGTGAACATTCGGATATTAAACTACATCCTGTTAAAATACAGGACTGGCTTATGCCCCAAATGGCACCCTATTCCCTTTATAGTGCACTTCTCTTGACCAGAGCCCAGTGGGTGTCCCATCTGGTGTCCCACAGGGTGTCCCAAATGGTTCTGGTTAAAAGTAGTGCACTATAGGGAATAGGGTGCCATTTGGGATGCACTCCCAACACACTGCAGTAGAAGGCCATGATGAAGACAGCCAGGCTAGTAGGGAAGCGCAGCCAGAAAGACAGAATACATTTAATTTACAGCTGGTCATTATCAACAATAACAGAGCTTCAACCACCCAAAACTTTATTTATACAGGGAGGAGGTAATGACGGCAACCGTGAGAACACATGGAACCTATAGAATAATGTGATGTCATCATGGCATAGAACGCTCCCTCCCTCCGTCTGCACGTACAGCCAACCTATAGCATCCTACAGTCCCACCGCTCGCCAAGAAATAGTGCTATCGGAATGTACAGAAAGAACCAAGCTCTAGAAAATAAAAAGCTTAACACATTTTAAAAAGGGAACAAGTCTTCATTTTAAGTGTGAATATTCAGTCTACAATATTTTAGAAATAATAATATACAAGTTTAGAATATTACGCTTTGTTTTCCCTAGTTTTCTTTCAGGTTTTCCACTTTGTAGTTATTATTGCACTGGTGTTCCAGATATGAAGAAGACTCTTGGTGCTAGACGTTCTAGGCCTAGACAGAGGACAGAGGCCTGGCCGGGGTCTAACCTGGCCTGGCCGGCGTCTAACCTGGCCTGGCTCTAACTTAGCCTGGGTCTAACCTGGCCTGGCTCTAACTTAGCCTGGGTCTAACCTGGCCTGGCTCTAATTTAGCCTGGGTCTAACCTGGCCTGGCTCTAACTTAGCCTGGGTCTAACCTGGCCTGGCTCTAACTTGGCCTGGGTCTAACCTGGCCTGGCTCTAACTTAGCCTGGGTGTAACCTGGCCTGGCTCTAACTTAGCCTGGGTCTAACCTGGCCTGGCTCTAACTTAGCCTGGGTGTAACCTGGCCTGGCTCTAACTTAGCCTGGGTCTAACCTGGCCTGGCTCTAACTTGGCCTGGGTCTAACCTGGCCTGGCTCTAACTTGGCCTGGCTCTAACTTGGCCTGGCTCTAACCTGGCCTGGCTCTAACCTGGCCTGGCTCTAACCTGGCCTGGCTCTAACCTGGCCTGGCTCTAACCTGGCCTGGCTCTAACCTGGCCTGGCTCTAACCTGGCCTGGCTCTAACCTGGCCTGGCTCTAACCTGGCCTGGCCGGGGTCTAAATCCAGATCCTTCACGCAACAACACATGGAAACCATCAAAGTGATTCCCAGATGGCCTTATTCCCTATATCGAGCACTACTTCAGATCAGAGTCCTAGAGGGTATATATAGGGTGGCGTTTGGGACGGAGCCATAATGCAGCCGTCCTGGTTCACTTCCTGGTGATATTGCAGCAGAACCAACAGGTTGTCATGGTGACATCACAGGGTTAGGATCACTAGGAGGTTCATTATCATTCAGGGCCCGTATCCACAAAGCGTATCACAGTAGGACTGCTGATTTAGGATCAGTTGGTCATAATGAATAGGATTATATGGCCTGATCCTATATCAGCAGTCCTACTGGGAGATGCTTTGTGGATAAAGGCCAGGTCATGATGAAACACTGTCAGAGGGCAGAAACAGAAAATGCTTCATGTGATGGGCTGGAGTTAGACTAAATGCCCACATCCCATCTCAACGACGCTTCAACACAATTCATAATCAATAATCAGTACTATTGGTCCGATGTCCTGAATATGATGCAATACGATTCCAAATAAACTGATAGCTAAGAATTCCAAACTGAATCCAAGTCCGTCACATCTTGTGTTCTCCCCATTAAAGACTGTACAACATTCTACATTTTTAACTTAAAAACTAATTCAGCAAGCTTTGACACACTGACAGTCTGTGAGCCGTTCCAGAGTATTGATAAATGCAGTTAGTCTTTCAGGTGGAGAGCAGGGTCAGGTGGGGACAGTGGAGTCCCTTTTGGGGTAAGACAGGTAAGGGAGAGTGGGGTCTGTTGGCCAACAGGGGACAGTGGCATCTCTTTCTCATGTCTCTTCCTACAGAGTCTATAAGGACACTTCCTTCCTTCCTGTCAGTCCGTCTCTCGGTCTTGTCTGTCTGTCTGTCTGACTTTCCGTCTGTCTGTCCAAACACCAGCATGTCAGTTGGATAAAAACTCACTGATGGCTTAAAAAGAAAACCGGAACAATGTAAATGGCCTGACTAGGAGAAAGGCCTGCAGAACTGAAACGGTGTTATACACTGGAGCTGTCCGTCTGGAGCAGTGGTTGGCCGCCTGGCCCGGTGACCCCTGACCTCTGACCCTGCCGGTTAGACCACACTCTCCCGGTTAGCAGACACCAGCACGGCCCTGCGGCAGATGGGACAGGTGGAGTTCTCAGACAGCCAGCGGTCGATACAGTGAACATGGTACTCATGGGAACAGGGCAACTTCCTCAACTTGTTCCCCTCAGCATACTCTGTGATACACACACTGCAGGTCTTCAGAGCATCACTCTCCCCAAAGTTCCTGGTGGAGAGGTTGTCGATCTGCTCCTTGGTGAGTCCTCTGGGCTGTTCCTCATCCTCATCATTCAGGAGGAAGAAGTGAGCAAGGCGGAGGAAGGGCAGTGACCCTGGTTCCTCCAGACTGATGGGGGCGCGGGGCCGAGCTCTACCCCCCACCCCTAAACCTATCCCTGGGGCCAGACCTAGACCAACCCCCTCCTCCCCCTCCCTCTCCTCTGTCCTTGCCTCCCCGGCTCCTCCCACACTAGGCCCGCCCACGGAGACAGGAGGCTCCGCCCCCACCGCCATGCCGGCTACTCCCCCCTCGGGAGTGTTGAGCGCCTCGGCCAGGTCGGCAGCGCCGGTGGGGTTACCGGCGCCACGGTTTGAGTCCGAGGAGTCCGAGTCTGAGTCCATGAAGTAGCTGAGCTCTCCGAAGCCGGTCATGATCTGTCGTATCATGGTCTGTAGGGCCATGGAGGTGGCCTCTCCCAGCCCTGCGTCACTGATCCTCCTGATGGGGATCCGGATGGTGCTGACGTATGTCCTCACACCTGCACGCTCTGACCGGGAGAAGGTCCTGCGGAATCCCCCCCTCTCACTCTCGTACAGGAAGGTGTTGTTGGAGTTCTGGGAGCGTGAGCGGGTTCTGTTAGCAATGCTGTCCCTCTGGCGGTACTCACCTGGACGCACGCGACGCACCTGCAGGTCCAGCATGATGGTGGGGGGGCGTGGTCCTGCTGCTCCCTCCTGGGGTGGGGCGGTAGGGGGCTCTGGGGTGGTCCCAGACCCTGTGTCAAACCCTGTTCCGGCTGACTGGGCCTCATAGTCTGCGGTGCTCTGCCGGAACGGAACGTGCTGTCGAGTCCGTGAGCTTCCCTCTGCAGCGGCCTGAGGGGGCGGGGAGGCGGGGCTGTGTGAGGGGGCGACGGTGGGTACATGGTGGGGGAGGCCGTCCAGGCGGTCCAGGGTGAGAGGGGAACGGCTCCGTGTAGTGCGAGCCCTGGTCCGGCGCTGCTCGGGGCTACGGCTGCGGGCTCGTCTCTGGCCCCGTCGCGGAGGATCCTCAGGGGGGGGGCTGGGAGTGGCTGGGGCCGGGATGGCCTGCACCACGGGACTGGCTGGTCTGGAGACAGGAGGGGTGGTGGTGGCAGGGCTGGAGACAGGAGGGGTGGTGGTGGCAGGGCTGGAGACAGGAGGGGTGGTGGTGGCAGGGCTGGAGACAGGAGGGGTGGTGATGGCAGGGCTGGAGACAGGAGGGGTGGTGGTGGCAGGGCTGGAGACCGGAGGGGTGGTGGTGGCAGGGCTGGAGACAGGAGGGGTGGTGGTGGCAGGGCTGGAGACAGGAGGGGTGGTGATGGCAGGGCTGGAGACAGGAGGGGTGGTGGTGGCAGGGCTGGAGACAGGAGGGGTGGTGGTGGCAGGGCTGGAGACAGGAGGGGTGGTGGTGGCAGGGCTGGAGACAGGAGGGGTGGTGATGGCAGGGCTGGAGACAGGAGGGGTGGTGATGGCAGGGCTGGAGACAGGAGGGGTGGTGATGGCAGGGCTGGTGATGGCAGGGCTGGAGACAGGAGGGGTGGTGATGGCAGGGCTGGAGACAGGAGGGGTGGTGATGGCAGGGCTGGAGACAGGAGGGGTGGTGGCGGCAGGGCTGGGGGGCTGTGGGACCACCTCTACTACTAACTCTGGTACCATCTCTGCTTCTACTTCAGCCTCTGGCTCCATCTCCGCTTCTGGTTCCACTATGACAGCCAGCTCCTCCACAACTGGTTCCTCCAGCACCTCTCCTGTCTCCATGGGCACCTCAGTCCCTGCCTCCGTCCCTGCCTCCGTCCCTGCCTCAGGCTGGACCTCCACTCCGACACCTGCCTCCACCCCATTGCCAGGTGCTTCTGCTGGGGCTTCCTCCTGAGCCTCCCCCTCCCCCTCCAATGTCTCCCCCTCGGCGCGGGCCTGCTGCTCGGCCAGGTTACGGTTAACGTTGATCTCCAGACTGAACCGGAAGTCTCCGCTGTTTGGGTTGGTCCGGCTCACTGCTCGCCACGACTGGTTGCCTCGGTGACCACTGCGGGTGGTGTTGCCTGTCCGCCTGACGGTGTTCAGCCAATCCAAGAGGGTGTCGCCGTTAGACGGGTCCTCTGGACCTTCCGCCGGTTCTAATGGAAGACAGAACATGTCAACATTCTAATGGGGGGGGGGGGGGGGGGGGGGGGGACAGTGTTGTTTGCAGTGACTTTGTTGTTGTTGCAATTTCACCATTAAGGATTCCATCTTTAAAAGTAGCCAAATTTGAATTTCTGCTTGAATGACATAATGAAAAGTTCAGCCGTGCCTTACCTCCTTCTCCAGTCTCAGTGCTGTTGATGCTAGGCTGCGGCTGCTCTGGATCTCCCATCCTGAAATCTGCTGCAGCCGACTCAACAACTCCTCCGCTGTGATCTCACCTAGGAGGGATGAAACTACAACTCACTATACAGACACTGGTTCATTTAGTACCGTAAATACCCTAGTACTCAACAACTCCTCCGCTGTGATCTCACCTAGGAGGGATGAAACTACAACTCACTATACAGACACTGGTTCATTTAGTACCGTAAATACCCTATCATTTGCCAATAAAGCTGTAGTATATCTCCTGTTTACACAGCAACAGGACAGTACTGAGAACCACCAGACTTACCAGGACAGGCCCTGTCCTCTCACCACTCTCCCCAGGAAAGGTGCTCCACTATCAGACGCTTCAAACTTACTGCCCACCTCCCAATCCACTGGCCTGGATGTGACATGATAAGAAAAACTCAAACCTGGGACAACGACCTTAGATAGCCAATCCAAAAAAGCTGACCGAAAAAGTCATTCAACCCACAAACCTGCAGTAGAAAAACAAGGCCCTACATTTACAAGAAAGCGAAGACATCTAACTTTTAAATGAGATAGAAAATCCATCTCTACACTGCTCTGTTAACCCTCTGAGATATGCATTACAGTTACCTGGGGTTGTTGTCTAATGAAGTGTTACAGGTGTGTTATAGGTTTAGAACAGGTGTTACTACAGGTGTATTAAAGGAGAGGCAGTTACCTGGGGTACCCAGCAGGTTGTTGTCTCTCATTAGCCGGTAGTCCGCCTCACTCAGGTTGTTGACAAACTGGTAGAAGGCCTCCTCCCGGTCTAGCCGGGCCCGCTGCCGCCTGCGCTGGGCCTCTGGTTGGTCACTGGCGCCCGGCTCGGAACTGTCGGAGCCCTCCATCAGGTGTCGAAGGGAATGAAGTCGGGAGATAAACGCTGTCTATCGCTGAGTCACCACGATCCAGCTGCTATGGATAATCTATCAAATGTAATCAATCAAAATGTATTTTTTACATCAGCAGTTGTCAATAATGGCTGTTCCAGCAGCCCGGCCTAGACCCCAATGAGCAAGCAAAGCAGAAGCAAGAACTAGTCAGGAAAAAGTCCCTAGAAGGAAGAAACCTGGACAGGAAGCAGGCTGAGAGAAGGGGCTGTAGCGGGTCAACAACAGGTAGAGAATAGAAATGCAGAGCTGACTGACACAGCAAAGGGTCAGCAGAGCAAACACACTGCCCGGGTAGTGGTGGGGAAGGCCACAGACAGGAGACTGCCCGGGTAGTGGTGGGGAAGGCCACAGACAGGAGACTGCCCGGGTAGTGGTGGGGAGGCCACAGACAGGAGACTGCCCGGGTAGTGGTGGGGAAGGCCACAGACAGGAGACTGCCCGGGTAGTGGTGGGGGAAGGCCACAGGCAGGAGACTGCCCGGGTAGTGGTGGGGAAGGCCACAGACAGGAGACTGCCCGGGTAGTGGTGGGGAAGGCCACAGGCAGGAGACTGCCCGGGTAGTGGTGGGGAAGGCCACAGACAGGAGACTGCCCGGGTAGTGGTGGGGAAGGCCACAGGCAGGAGACTGCCCGGGTAGTGGTGGGGAAGGCCACAGGCAGGAGACTGCCCGGGTAGTGGTGGGGAAGGCCACAGACAGGAGACTGCCCGGGTAGTGGTGGGGAAGGCCACAGGCAGGAGACTGATCAGATTCATGACATGCAGCACATTAATAAAAACATATTTTGATGTTATTGACAAGGCAAAAAAAAGCAGAGCTAGTCACCCCTAAATGACATTCATCAACAAATAGCAGAAAACAGGTTAACTACGTTCAGTAAACTACAGTTAATGAGGACGTTTCAGATATCAAGGAAAATTATTCCTGGCTTGGTGGTAATCCTTTACTCCGATGCAACAATGCCACCTCCTTTAAAAGCATTATCTAAACGGAATGCCGTGTTTCGATTAAAAATCAGCAACTTACCAGTCAGACCAAAGTCGAGAAAAACAAAATGGAATCATCTGGTGAGCTAACAATTAGCATGCTAGCTAGCTAACATCCTTAGCATCTGGCTGAAAATGGCATCTAAAAGATGCAGACAACTCTGTTAACTAACATTTACCGTGGCAAAACCATTGCTAGCTAACAATACACTAACAAGATTATTCTTTTTTTTATTTCAAGTTGTGACCATGGCAAACATTTCAAGTTGACAAGACAAAACTTTGCTAGCTAGTTAACGCAGGATAAACATTTGGCTAACTAACAGACCATATAACGTTGGCTAACGAGAAACGTTTAAACTGCAGTCATTTGTGGAATTAGTTAGTTGGCTCTTTTGATGCCTTTTGTGTTCGCTAAATATAGACATCCACATACACCCAAAAAAATATATGATTAAGTTATCCTCTATACAAGTATTAGCATACAAGATGGAAGCAATTTGACGTTGTTTTTGTTGTTCATAACTGGCGTAACTGTGGCTAACTGGCTAGCTAGCTAGTAAATGAATGAATACATCGAAACAATGCTAGCTAACTACCTATATGGTAAACGGAATAAGGAAGACTGACATATTGTCACCAACATGAAACTAAGCCAGTAAGGTTCGAATAACGTTGGCTATTTAGCTAACAAGGTCCCTTTCAATATATATGTTTTTCACGTTGTTAGCTAACTAACGTTAGCTAATGAATTATATTCAACACCAGTTAGCTAGCTAGGTGATTAAGCTGGTCAGCTAGCTAACGTTAGCTAATGAATTATATTCAACACCAGTTAGCTAGCTAGGTGATTAAGCTGGTCAGCTAGCTAACGTTAGCTAATGAATTATATTCAACACCAGTTAGCTAGCTAGGTGATTAAGCTGGTCAGCTAGCTAACGTTAGCTAATGAATTATATTCAACACCAGTTAGCTAGCTAGGTGATTAAGCTGGTCAGCTAGCTAACGTTAGCTAATGAATTATATTCAACACCAGTTAGCTAGCTAGGTGATTAAGCTGGTCAGCTAGCTAACGTTAGCTAATGAATTATATTCAACACCAGTTAGCTAGCTAGGTGATTAAGCTAGTCAGCTAGCTAACGTTAGCTAATGAATTATAATCAACACCAGTTAGCTAGCTAGGTGATTAAGCTAGTCAGCTAGCTAACGTTAGCTAATGAATTATATTCAACACCAGTTAGCTAGCTAGGTGATTAAGCTGGTCAGCTAGCTAACACCTTCCGAAGCCGTTACGCCAAAGTTCGACAGCTAGCTTGCTAAGCGCTACCTCCTAACGTTAGTAGACCGCCAGCTAGCTAACAGGTTACCACAATTTAACAACCCACTTTATATTTTAGAATACGAGTTAACAACGTCTACATTTGTCATCCTTTCACAGTACCTGTCTTGTATTTGTGTCGTTATTCGTTATCTTGGACTTTCGTAGTTTTATTCTCACAAATTCGCTTGAATAGTTGGGGACGGTCTCAGGATTCCATTTTCTCCATCATTGTACAGGGATCTTCCGGAAACTGGGGGAGCATGAAACGGAAGGACGATGTTTGTTTTTGGTCTGTACTTTGATTGCAGCGCCACGTTGTGGTGAGAGGTGGAATTGTCAAAAACAGAAACATTATTGCATGCAAAATTAACGGCGTAATAATAAATGCAAATTCAATATTACCAATGTAGCTACTACTATTACAACAACTACTACTACTACTACAACTATACTACTACAACTACTATTACAACAACTACAACTATACAACAACAACAACTACTACATTTACATTTTAGTCATTTAGCAGACGCTCTTATCCAGAGCGACTTACAGTTAGTGAGTGCATACATTTTTCATACTACTACTTCTTCTCTACTACTACTACTACTACTACTACTACTACTACTACTACTACTATACTACCACTACAACAACTACTATTACTACTACAACAACAACTACTACTACTCCTACTACAACGACTATTACTACTACAACTACTACTACTACTACTACAACTACTACTACTCCTACTACAACAACGACTACTACTACTACTACTACAACAACTACTACTACTACTACTACTACTATTACAACAACGACTACTACTAATACCACTACTACAACAAATACTACTACTACCACTACCACTACTACAACTACTATTACTACTACAACTACTACTACAACTATACTACTACTACTACTACTACTACTACTACTACTACTACTACTACTACTACTACAACAAATCATCATCATCATCATCATCAAAGTTGAATGCACCAATGTGTAAGTGGCTCTGGATAAGAGCGTCTGCTAAATGACTTCAATGTAAATGTAAATCAAAGGGATCTACCTGTAAATGAAAAAAGGATCGAAGACCATATCCGGCACCTTTACAACCATGGTGTAGCCCAACCAAATGGGATCTACCTGATCGAAGACCATATCCGCCACCTTTACAACCATGGTGTAGCCCAACCAAATGGGATCTACCTGATCGAAGACCATATCCGCCACCTTTACAACCATGGTGTAGCCCAACCAAATGGGATCTACCTGATCGAAGACCATATCCGCCACCTTTACAACCATGGTGTAGCCCAACCAAATGGGATCTACCTGATCGAAGACCATATCCGCCACCTTTACAACCATGGTGTAGCCCAACCAAATGGGATCTACCTGATCGAAGACCATATCTGCCACCTTTACAACCATGGTGTAGCCCAACCAAATGGGATCTACCTGATCGAAGACCATATCCGCCACCTTTACAACCATGGTGTAGCCCAACCAAATGGGATCTACCTGATCGAAGACCATATCCGCCACCTTTACAACCATGGTGTAGCCCAACCAAATGGGATCTACCTGATCGAAGACCATATCCGCCACCTTTACAACCATGGTGTAGCCCAACCAAATGGGATCTACCTGATCGAAGACCATATCCGCCACCTTTACAACCATGGTGTAGCCCAACCAAATGGGATCTACCTGATCGAAGACCATATCCGCCACCTTTACAACCATGGTGTAGCCCAACCAAATGGGATCTACCTGATCGAAGACCATATCCGCCACCTTTACAACCATGGTGTAGCCCAACCAAATGGGATCTACCTGATCGAAGACCATGTTGTAGCCCAACCAAATGGGATCTACCTGATCGAAGACCATGTTGTAGCCCAACCAAATGGGATCTACCTGATCGAAGACCATGTTGTAGCCCAACCAAATGGGATCTACCTGATCGAAGACCATGTTGTAGCCCAACCAAATGGGATCTACCTGATCGAAGACCATGTTGTAGCCCAACCAAATGGGATCTACCTGATCGAAGACCATGTTGTAGCCCAACCAAATGGGATCTACCTGATCGAAGACCATGTTGTAGCCCAACCAAATGGGATCTACCTGATCGAAGACCATGTTGTAGCCCAACCAAATGGGATCTACCTGATCGAAGACCATGTTGTAGCCCAACCAAATGGGATCTACCTGATCGAAGACCATGTTGTAGCCCAACCAAATGGGATCTACCTGATCGAAGACCATGTTGTAGCCCAACCAATTACCAGTTAGTGGCATGCATCCAGGCCTAATAAACCCTGTAGTCCACACAGGTGGATTGTGAACTTCCCATAGTGCTGTAGGCTACAGACAGATAAGCAGCGTTTAGCCTGAAGCAGAGTCGTGTGTATAGGCTAGACATACATCTAAATATATGGCTCTGGCCTGAAGCCGTCCTTCATGATTTATAAGTCTCTCCACCAATGTTCCCTCAACATTTTTTGGGCGCTGAGCAAAATTCAGGTCTGCTGAGCACAAACTTGATAGTTGTAAAAATTCGGTACAACTTCCAGCGCACGTTTACTGTGAACATTGAGGCTCTAACTGCTTTAAGTTAACGTTTTAACAGTGGTCAAGTAGGCTACTGTGGCTATTTGATCATAATGTAGGCCTACCAGAGTGGCCTACCATCAAAAACTATGGAGAACATGCATCCCATAACATTTTAACATGGAAATAGCTGTTCTAATCATTCAGCCTACAGTAGCAGCCAATGTGTGGTGTTCACAACCTGTTTATCCACAAGGAGGTGACTGAAAATGTTGTAGGCCTACCATTATTACAGAGAATCAGACAAATTATGCCACCCTCTGCCTATTGGCTAC
The DNA here is from genome assembly GCA_036851935.1 of Coregonus suidteri. Classification (NCBI taxonomy): domain Eukaryota; kingdom Metazoa; phylum Chordata; class Actinopteri; order Salmoniformes; family Salmonidae; genus Coregonus; species Coregonus suidteri. The sequence continues at coordinate 1,382,996 of CM072247.1, read as the reverse complement.
TTAGCTTATTCAAGCCTGTCTCACAATACAACACTGCCCCTTTAAGACAAAATAAAACTCTTTACCCGACTTGCTTTTCAAAGATGGCTAGAAATGTACATGTTTTGTAGGAACAATCACTCCCCTATTGCTGACTATAAATGATCTATAACTGGACTAATAACTCACTAACTAGCAAAGGATACGAACAAAATGTGCACACGTGGCTACATGCAGCTCTCGCTTTGATCTCAAAACAAGCGCATCTACTCACAACCGCTCATGCTGTAAACACAGTCCAGTTTAAAGTAAATGGTACAGATCCATATATGGCAATGGTCTATTTGCATATAGGCCTACTGCAGCTCTGATTGTTTACGCCACGCCGGTCTGTGTAGAGTACAGGGCTGAGTCGTGCCTGTCAATGCAATGGAATCCTATTCAGATGCGTTCTGCCTACAACAAAATCTCTTGGATAGTTTGTTTTGTTTCGGTATGTTGCATTGAAAGTGGCTAATATTGCGTTGATTCGATCACAGTTGCCACAGTAAAAGGAAACGTTGGTAGTGTTAACAGGGGAAACTCTAGAACAGTGGTCACCAACCTTTTCTAAGTCAAGATCACTTTCTGAGTCAAAAAGCAAGCAGAGATCTACCACTCAGATTTTTTTTTAACATGACTTAAAAAACGTAAGCCTATGCAACATTAACCAATTAAAAACAGTACTGTAGCAATGAGGTTTGTGCAGTAAGCTATAATGGCTTTGTTTGAATTGCCCTGCCAATGCATTGATGTTCGGGCCATTTAAAAAAAAAAAAATTCAAAATTTGAGGTAGGCTATATGATCACACCGGTAATAGATATAATATAATATGATCACACTGGTAATAGATATAATATAATATGATCACACTGGTAATAGATATAATATAATATGATCACACTGGTAATAGATATAATATAATATGATCACACTGGTAATAGATATATATAATATGATCACACTGGTAATAGATATAATATAATATGATCACACTGGTAATAGATATAATATAATATGATCACACTGGTAATAGATATAATATAATATGATCACACTGGTAATAGATATAATATAATATGATCACACTGGTAATAGATATAATATAATATGATCACACTCGTAATAGATCCGTTGTTGTATTACTTTTAAGGCACAGCTGAGTGAGCATACATTTAAGTAATTTTCTTTTTCTTTTTCTTTTACTGGGCTGATGGTGCCTGCTGTAAGGGATCGGGGGTTGGCTGGGTCTAGACAGAGTCTGACACTTCCCCGATCTACAGAGAGGGGGAGTCATCAGACTCAATCTGGTTCACCTGAGTTCTGAGCACACCTGTCAGTAATTAGTGTAGGATTAAGGTGTGCTCAGAAGTTCAGTCGGTGCGAGAGATTGTTTCATTGTGACTTGCTAAGCGTTTTGTTCCGAGAGAGAGAGAGAGAGTTTGTTGTTTTTGATTACCCGTGTATCCGACCAGTGCCTTGTTGTTTGACTCCCCGAATTGCTTAATCCTCTGCTTGTCTACCCCAGTGATTACCGTCCTCTGATCCTGTGCCTGTGCCCTCGACTACGACTAGCCCGCTCCTTTGGTACCTCTGCCTGTCTCTGCCTGGCCCGGTTTTGACCACAGCCCGCCCGACCACGATTAAGCTATTCCCTTGTCTGTACTCTAATAAAGCATCGCTATTCTGCGATTGGATCTTACCACTCTGTCCGAGTATTCATTAGACCTGCATCTGTTGGTCAGTCTCAGCGGAGGGAGGGAGCAGCAGACTGAGGGTCCGCCTCTCAACAATGACCCAAGCCCAGCTCAGCCAATCCCTACCATTTTGACGCAGAGTTGTCAATATGCTATAGCAAATGTACATTACACCAGAGACGTCGGTAGACACAATATAAGTAGCCTAATTGATGTCCCTCTAACTGCCCTGAATGCCTCTGCTGATCCTACAGCTATTGGATGCAGTAATCATGTGCCTATGAACCGGAGTTATACTGTTAGCACTGAGCCGGTGTGCCTGAGGAGGCAGTCCACTGTGTGCAGCTCACCCTGCACTAACATAAAGAACATGAGCATATCTACTGCTGCTAAGCCTCCCAGTAAAGCAATAAAAACAAGTAAGCATCAAGGTTCATGAAATCAATAATTTGCTAGTAACAGATGACATTCATATTCTGACTATCTCTGAAACTCACTTAGATAATACCTTTGGTCTAAGGCACTGTATCGCAGTGCTAGCTGTGCCACTAGAGATCCTGGTTCGAATCCAGGCTCTGTCGCAGCCGGCCGCGACTGGGAGACTCATGGGCAGCGCACAATTGGCCTAGCGATGTCCAGGGTAGGGGAGGGAATGGCCGGCAGGGATGTAGCTCAGTTGATAGAGCATGGCGTTTGCAACACCAGGGTTGTGGGTTCAATTCCCATGGGGGACCAGTATGAAAAAATAAATAATAATATATAATATATATATATATATATAATGTATGCACTAACTGTAAGTCGCTCTGGATAAGAGCGTCTGCTAAATGACTAAAATGTAAATGTAAATGTAATGATACAGTGGTAGCAATACAAGGTTATAACGTTTACAGAAAATATAGAAATACCAATGGTGGAGGTGTTGCTGTTTATATTAAGAAGAAACACATTCCTGTGAAGATTAGAGAGGATCTCATGTTAAATACTGTTGAAGTCATATGGCTACAGGTTCATCTGCCTCACCTAAAGCCCATTCTGGTGGGAAGCTGCTATTGACCACCAAGTGCTGACAGTCAGTATCTGGATAATGTGTGTGAAATGCTTGATAATGTATGTGATATCAACAGACAGGTATATTTTCTGGGTGATTTAAATATTGACTGGCTTTCATCAGGCTGCCCACTCAAGAGAAAGCTTCAAACTGTAACCAGTGCCTGCAAACTGGTTCAGGTTATCAGTCAACCTACCAGGGTGGTTACAAACAGTACATGAATTAAATCATCAACATGTATTGATCATATCTTTACTAATACTGCAGAGATTTGTTTGTTTGAAAGCAGTATCCAAATCCATCGCATGTCATGATCACAATATAGTAGCCATATCTAGGAAAACCAAAGTTCCAAAGGCTGGGCCTAATATAGTGTATAAGAGGTCATACAATACGTTTTGTAGTGATTCCTATGTTGTTGATGTAAAGAATATGTGTTGGTCCGTGGTGTGTAATGAGGAGCAAACAGACACTGCACTTGACACATTTATGAAATTGCTTATTTCAATTACTAATAAGCATGCACCCATTAAGAAAATGACTGTAAAAACTGTTAAATCCCCGTGGATTGAAGAGGAATTGAAAAATTTTATGGTTGAGAGGGATGAGGCAAAAGGAATGGCAAATAAGTCTGGCTACACAACCAATTGGCAAACGTACTGCAAATTGAGAAATCATGTGACTAAACTGAATAAAAAGAAGAAGAAACTACACTATGAAACAAAAATAAATGACAGAAAGAATGATAGTAAAAAGCTTTGGAGCACCTTAAATTACATTTTGGGGAAAAAGGCAAACTCAGCTCCATTGAATCAGATGGCTCATTCATCACAAAATCAACTGATATTGCCAGCTACTTTAATGATTTTTTAATTGGCAAGATTAGCAAACTTAGGCATGACATGCCAGCAACAATTGCGGACACTACACATCCAAGTATATCTGACCAAATTATGAAAGACAAGCATTGTAATTTTGAATTCCGTAAAGTGAGTGTGGAAGAGGTGAAACAATTATTGTTATTTATCAACAATGACAAGCCACCGGGGTCTGACAACTTGGATGGAAAATTACTGAGGATAATAGCGGACGATATTGCCACTCCTATTTGCCATATTTTCAATTTAATCCTACTAGAATGTGTGTGCCCCCAGGCTTGGAGGGAAGCAAAAGTCATTCTGCTACCTAAGAATAGTAAAGCCCCCTTTACTGGCTCAAATAGCCGACCAATTAGCCTGTTACCAACCCTTAGTAAACTATTGGAATAAATTGTTTTTGACCAGATACAATGCTATTTTACAGTAAACAAATTGACAACAAACTTTCAGAATGCTTATAGAGAAGGACGTTCAACAAGCACTTACACAAATGACTGATGATTGGCTGAGAGAAATTTATGATAAAAATATAGTTATTTTGTTAGACTCCAGTACGGCTTTTGACATTATTGATCATAGTCTGCTGCTGGAAAAACCTATGTGTTATGGCTTTACACCCCCTGCTATATTGTGGATAAAGAGTTACCTGTCTAACAGAACACAGAGGGTGTTCTTTAATGGAAGCCTCTCCAACATAATCCAGGTAGAATCAGGAATTCCCCAGGGCAGCTGTCTAGACCCATTACTTTATTCAATCTTTACTAATGACATGTCACTGGCTTTGAGTAAAGCCAGTGTGTCTATGTACAGTGGGGGAAAAAAGTATTTAGTCAGCCACCAATTGTGCAAGTTCTCCCACTTATAAAGATGAGAGAGGCCTGTAATTTTCATCATAGGTACACGTCAACTATGACAGACAAATTGAGATTTTTTTTCTCCAGAAAATCACATTGTAGGATTTTTTATGAATTTATTTGCAAATTATGGTGGAAAATAAGTATTTGGTCACCTACAAACAAGCAAGATTTCTGGCTCTCACAGACCTGTAACTTCTTCTTCAAGAGGCTCCTCTGTCCTCCACTCGTTACCTGTATTAATGGCACCTGTTTGAACTTGTTATCAGTATAAAATACACCTGTCCACAACCTCAAACAGTCACACTCCAAACTCCACTATGGCCAAGACCAAAGAGCTGTCAAAGGACACCAGAAACAAATTGTAGACCTGCACCAGGCTGGGAAGACTGAATCTGCAATAGGTAAGCAGCTTGGTTTGAAGAAATCAACTGTGGGAGCAATTATTAGGAATGGAAGACATACAAGACCACTGATAATCTCCCTCGATCTGGGGCTCCACGCAAGATCTCACCCCGTGGGGTCAAAATGATCACAAGAACGGTGAGCAAAAATCCCAGAACCACACGGGGGGACCTAGTGAATGACCTGCAGAGAGCTGGGACCAAAGTAACAAAGCCTACCATCAGTAACACGCTACGCTGCCAGGGACTCAAATCCTGCAGTGCCAGACGTGTCCCCCTGCTTAAGCCAGTACATGTCCAGGCCCGTCTGAAGTTTGCTAGAGTGCATTTGGATGATCCAGAAGAGGATTGGGAGAATGTCATATGGTCAGATGAAACAAAAATAGAACTTTTTGGTAAAAACTCAACTCGTCGTGTTTGGAGGACAAAGAATGCTGAGTTGCATCCAAAGAACACCATACCTACTGTGAAGCATGGGGGTGGAAACATCATGCTTTGGGGCTGTTTTTCTGCAAAGGGACCAGGACGACTGATCCGTGTAAAGGAAAGAATGAATGGGGCCATGTATCGTGAGAATTTTGAGTGAAGACCTCCTTCCATCAGCAAGGTCATTGAAGATGAAACGTGGCTCGGTCTTTCAGCATGACAATGATCCCAAACACACCGCCCGGGCAACGAAGGAGTGGCTTCGTAAGAAGCATTTCAAGGTCCTGGAGTGGCCTAGCAGTCTCCAGATCTCAACCCCATAGAAAATCTTTGGAGGGAGTTGAAAGTCTGTGTTGCCCAGCGACAGCCCCAAAACATCACTGCTCTAGAGGAGATCTGCATGGAGGAATGGGCCAAAATACCAGCAACAGTGTTTGAAAACCTTGTGAAGAATTACAGAAAACGTTTGACCTGTGTCATTGCCAACAAAGGGTATATAACAAAGTATTGAGAAACTTTTGTTATTGACCAAATACTTATTTTCCACCATAATTTGCAAATAAATTCATAAAAAATCCTACAATGGGATTTTCTGGATTTTTTTTTCTCAATTTGTCTGTCATAGTTGACGTGTACCTATGATGA
>CM072247.1:1337022-1372022 GCA_036851935.1 Coregonus suidteri | reverse complement strand
AGAGGAAGAGGGAGAGAGAGAGGGGGGGGGGGAGTCTTTACTATTAGTTAACTATCTTGTTACCTTTTTATCTTGTGTCGATTTAAGGAGTACATTTGATTTATGGATTTAAGGAGTACCCTTCCTGTAATAGTTACATCATCTCTCTCCAACCCTGTTCCTGCTAGATTAGGGTTGGAGTGAAAACCTACAGGAGGGTATCTCTCCAGGATCAGGGTTGGAGTGAAAACCTACAGGAGGGTAGCTCTCCAGGAACAGGGTTGGAGTGAAAACCTACAGGAGGGTAACTCTCCAGGATCAGGGTTGGAGTTAAAACCTACAGGAGGGTTTCTCTCCAGGATCAGGGTTGGAGTGAAAACCTACAGGAGGGTAACTCTCCAGGAACAGGGTTGGAGAGCCCTGAGCTACATTATATAGAGAAACAGAGAGAAACAGAGAGATGAGATGATGATGAAACTGGAACATGTTGTTTCTGCTTTCAAGAGAATCTAGCCAAAAGACATAAATACGAGCCAGGTTCCATTTTGAGAGTGATTTCTGAATGTTCTTCACCAATGCAACGAGGCGTAATGGCAGCTAATGACTCCATTGAGTAGAAGGTAATCAGTCTGAATGGTCCGAACTAACAGAGGCTATGTCCCAAATGGCACCCTGTTCCCTGTATACTACCAAGGTCCTATGGGCTCTGGTCAAAAGTAGTGCACTATAGAGAACAGGCTGGGTGACATTTGGGATGCGCCCACCCAGAGAGAGACACTGTGATGCACAGAGCTTCTTCTGTCCATGTTCATAACGGTGTCATTAAATAACATTAAAACCGTCCAACCTGATAACGTGATCACTGTGAAAGGAAGGAAGTGGTCTGATCTCACTACTAAGAGACTCAGCAAAGCAAAGAGCTCGTATGTCAGAAATAAATCCCATGTACCCTGGCATAGCATCGCTGTCCAATGAAAACCTCTTATCTTCAAAACAGAAACATTTCAGGAAATGGAAAAAAACCCTGCCATATTTTACCATGAACAAACATACAATTATGAAACTTCAGAAGCAATATAAAAATATATATATTTGTCCTGCAGTTATGAAATGTTCAGAGTACATTGAGGGGAGTTACTGCTTTCAATACATGAACAAAAAAAAACAACGGCAAAAATGGATCCAAGGTTTATATCTGACAGCGAAGTAACTGCAAGATATGTGATAGTGCGTCCCAAATGGGTGTGAAATGGACATCGCAAATGGCACCCTATTCCCTATATAGTGCACTACTTTAGACCAGAGCCCATAGGGCTTAGTGCACTACTTTTGACCAGAGCCCATAACTCTCATTATATAGGGTTATATATTATATATATATATATATATATATATATATATATATTAATATACACTGCTCAAAAAAAATAAAGGGAACACTAAAATAACACATCCTAGATCTGAATGAATGAAATAATCTTATTAAATACTTTTTTCTTTACATAGTTGAATGTGCTGACATCAAAAACACACAAAAAGTATCAATGGAAATCAAATGTATCAACCCATGGAGGTCTGGATTTGGAGTCACCCTCAAAATTAAAGTGGAAAACCACAATACAGGCTGATCCAACTTTGATGTAATGTCCTTAAAACAAGTCAAAATGAGGCTCAGTAGTGTGTGTGGCCTCCACGTGCCTGTATGACCTCCCTACAACGCCTGGGCATGCTCCTGATGAGGTGGCGGATGGTCTCCTGAGGGATCTCCTCCCAGACCTGGACTAAAGCATCCGCCAACTCCTGGACAGTCTGTGGTGCAACGTGGCGTTGGTGGATGGAGCGAGACATGATGTCCCAGATGTGCTCAATTGGATTCAGGTCTGGGGAACGGGCAGGCCAGTCCATAGCATCAATGCCTTCCTCTTGCAGGAACTGCTGACACACTCCAGCCACATGAGGTCTAGCATTGTCTTGCATTAGGAGGAACCCAGGGCCAACCGCACCAGCATATGGTCTCACAAGGGGTCTGAGGATCTCATCTCGGTACCTAATGGCAGTCAGGCTACCTCTGGCGAGCACATGGAGGGCTGTGCGGCCCCCCCAAAGAAATGCCACCCCACACCATGACTGACCCCCACCACCAAACCGGTCATGCTGGAGGATGTTGCAGGCAGCAGAACATTTCTCCACGGCGTCTCCAGACTCTGTCACGTCTGTCACATGTGCTCAGTGTGAACCTGCTTTCATCTGTGAAGAGCACAGGGCGCCAGTGGCGAATTTGCCAATCTTGGTGTTCTCTGGCAAATGCCAAACGTCCTGCACGGTGTTGGGCTGTAAGCACAACCCCCACCTGTGGACGTCGGGCCCTCATACCACCCTCATGGAGTCTGTTTCTGACTGTTTGAGCAGACACATGCACATTTGTGGCCTGCTGGAGGTCATTTTGCAGGGCTCTGGCAGTGCTCCTCCTGCTCCTCCTTGCACAAAGGCGGAGGTAGCAGTCCTGCTGCTGGGTTGTTGCCCTCCTACGGCCTCCTCCACGTCTCCTGATGTACTGGCCTGTCTCCTGGTAGCGCCTCCATGCTCTGGACACTACGCTGACAGACACAGCAAACCTTCTTGCCACAGCTCGCATTGATGTGCCATCCTGGATGAGCTGCACTACCTGAGCCACTTGTGTGGGTTGTAGACTCCGTCTCATGCTACCACTAGAGTGAAAGCATCGCCAGCATTCAAAAGTGACCAAAACATCAGCCAGGAAGCATAGGAACTGAGAAGTGGTCTGTGGTCACCACCTGCAAAACCAGTCCTTTATTCTTGCTAATTGCCTATAATTTCCACCTGTTGTCTATTCCATTTGCACAACAGCATGTGGAATTTATTGTCAATGAGTGTTGCTTCCTAAGTGGACAGTTTGATTTCACAGAAGTGTGATTGACTTGGAGTTACATTGTGTTGTTTAAGTGTTCCCTTTATTTTTTTGAGCAGTGTACCGGTATATTATATAGGGTTCGCTATATAGGGAATAGAGTGGCGTTTCGGACACATTTAATATCTGAGATGGCATTGTTTTGATAGAGAATGTTTAAGAGTCAAATGCAACGTAACGTAATGTAATAAATGTTAGAATGAAGTGGAGCCCCTTTTAACATCTCACATGGAATAGGAGTCGTAGCTAGTGCAAATGCTTTCATTGATTTGTGCTACTGCATATCCCCGGTTCTATATTGCTGTTTCTGTAAACTGCTTCCTCTCTACATCTGCACACCAACTGAAATGCTGCCAGTGTAATTTGATGAGGGCCACGCCCTCTCTATTGACGCCTGGCTGCAACACTAATCACTTCTGTGAGTAATACAACACCTTGCATGTCCTGATGACAACATGACTGTTTGAATGAAGCACTCTGCTGTCTGTCTGACATGATAACCTAGTCTCTGTGAGCAGCCAGCCAACCAGAGCATTCGATATACACAATGGATTGTTTTAAAAAAAAACAGCCAATATTCACACCTATACCCAACAAAAATAGAAACGCAACATGTGAAGTGTTGGTCCCATGTTTCAAGAGCTGAAATAAAAGATCCCAGGAATTTTCCAGATGCACAAAAAGCTTATTTCTCTCAAATGTTGTACACAAATTTGTTTACATCCCTGTTAGTGATCATTTCTCCTTTGCCAAGATCATCCATCCACCTGAGGTGTGGCATATCAAGAAGCTGATTAAACAGCATGATCATTACACAGGTGCACCTTGTGCTGGGGACAATAAAAGGCCACCCTAAAATGTGTGGTTTTGTCACACAACACAATGCCACAGATGTCTCAAGTTTTGAGTAAGCGTGCAATTGGCATGCTTACTACAGGAATGTCCACGATAGCTGTTGCCAGAGAATTGAATGTTAATTTCTCTACCATAAGCCGCCTCCAACGTTGTTTTAGAGAATTTGGCAGTACGTCCAACCGGCCTCACAACCGCAGACCACGTGTTACCACGCCAGCCCAGGACCTCCACATCCGGCTTCTTCACCTGTGGGATCGTATGAGGAGGTGCTGAGGAGTATTTCTCTCTGTAATAAAGCCCTTTTGTGGGAAAAATTTATTCTGATTGGCTGGGCCTGGCTCCCAAGTGGGTGGGCCTATCCCTTCCCAGGCCCACCCATGGATTAGGGCCTAATGAATCTATTTCAATTGACTGATTTCCTTATATGAACTGTAACTCAGTAGAATCTTTGAAATGATTGCATGTTGCATTTATATTTTTGTTCAGTATATATAAGAGGTCATCTTTACCTTTCGGCACATTGATTTTGAAGATTAAAATAATTATACTTTTTTTGCAAATAGTGCATGAAGCTGTACAACAACATAGACAAAAATACTCTGATAGTGGACGGAGCACTGTGAATATGTATAAATGTATCTTTAGAACGACCAGTTCCTTTTTAAAACTCCAGGAGAAACAGAAACAGTAAAGAACAGGAGAATTACAAGCTCATTCCAACAATAAGAAGAAAAATTAAGACAAAATGCTAATTTGATATGTCATCATCGTCATTCGATATAAAATGGTCCCATCTTGTGTTAAAGATGTCTTAGGGGATGACAAGGGGCTCAGAAGAGAGAGGGGTGTTATGGGGGTTGTAGTTTTCCCTCTTGAACTGAGCCAGGCAGTGTCTGTCTGAAGGGCCATATTCTGCCTACAAAACAGATGAAGGGGCGGGGGTCACTGAAAGCATTTGTGTATTGCTACATCTTTAGAAGGAAGGGGGGTAAATACACAACTCAGGCCAGCAAGGTTCACTGAGAAAATACAAAAACAAAACAAAGTTGCCCCAAAAAAGGCAAAGATAAAACTGTTTTAAAGGCTTCATATTTTTTCTGACAAAAACTGAAACAACCAGGAAAGAAAAAACAAAGCAGAAACAAACAAAAAATTGCAGCAGGTAGTTAGTTTCAAATCTCAATAAAGTTGGACATAAAGCTGGACATAATCACTCAATACGTAGTTTGTAAAGAACAAGAACAAGAATGTTTCTCATGCAGATACTACGGGTCCTCTTCAGGGGGGTAAAGGAAGTGGGGGAGTCTGGGTAATGTAGTCATCATGCAGCTCTAGCATTGCAGTGTCAGTGGTGCTGGGTGGAGGAGGGCGGGGCTGAGCAGGTAGTGGGGGGGAGAGAGGGGGGGAGAGGAGGAGTGGGTGGAGGGGGGCTAAGCAGGTAGTGGGGGGGTGGGGTGGGAGGCAACAGCAGCAGATAAGAAAATATTACCTCAGTTTCTCAAAAGAGGCCATGAGAGCCAAGTCCTTGTTTGGGTCCCTCTCCACTCCCCCTCGCTTGCCCTTCACAGTCTCCATTTTTGGGAACTTGGCACTGGTTTTGTGACGGTACAGCTTTTTTGTGCGCGGGGCCTGGGTTAATAAAGTTGGGTTTGTCGAACATGTTGCAGCCCAGAGCGAGCTGGGGGAAGATGGGGTGGCAGGGGTTCAACTTGGCCTGGTTCTTTCCTGCCTTGCCCCTGGCCTTCCTGCCCCGTCCGACACCCGCGGCGCCAGCCCCCTTCTTGCCCCCCCTCCCATGGAGGATCTGGAGGGTCTTCATGTTGAGGCTGTTGGCGTCGGGCGGCAAGCCAGCCTCCAGCGGGTCCCACAGAGGCTCCACGGACGCCATCATGAACCTCTGGACCTCCGCCATGCCGGACACGATGTTGGACAGGATGTTGGACGGCTCCTCAAACTCCCGCTGCTCCTCCCCTCCCCCCAGGCTGGTGTTCCCCTCCAACCAGCCCCTAGGCCCGGTGCCGCTTCCAGACCTGTCCCCAGTGCTACCGTGGCTCACCCCCGCCTGCGCCTGGCCCTTGGCAGCCTTCTCCTCCAGCATGGCTTTGATCTTCTTAGAGGAGCGGCTCTGTCTAGGCGTCTTCACCTTCTCTGTCTTGGCTGCTCTGGAGGCCCGGCCTTTCTTAGGCCCCTGCTGTCCTCCTGCCGCCGCTGCAGCCTGTTTATAACCTGCTTTCCTCTTAGAGCGGCTGTTCTTCCCCCCCTGCTCCTCTCCGTTGAATGAGAACTGCCGCCCCTCCACCCCGTGCTGCGCCGCCTGCTGCATGATGTCACATCCTGTCACATGATCCTGGTACTCCGGTGCATCGCCCCTCGTCACCTGGGGGGAGAGGTTGGGGGTCTCCGGAGGCGACAGGGAGGACAGAGAGAAGTGTCTGAACTTGTCCGGGGTGAAGTTGGAGATGTCGAGGAGGTCTGAGGACTCTCTGAGGGGAGTGACGGGCTGACCCATGTCCTCCAGGCTCTGTTGGAGCAACACCATGGGGCTGCAGTGCTGCAGGTAGCTGTCTCTCCTCTCCTCCGTCTCCCCTCCTCCCTCACGATGGAGGCTCTGAGAGCTATAGTTGGAGGAGCAGGCTGACAGGGAGCCCACAGAGTCATAGCTGATTAGACAGCCATGGTCTGAGCAGAGAGAGCCTCTCTGGTACTGCACCTGCCTCAGACAGACACCTGACTGACACACCTGCAGCTCCTGTAGCTCCACCCCCGACCCTGGCTGCAGCCCCAGCCCGTCCCCCTCCACAAGGTAACTCTTCTCGTACAGCAGTCTGTCAGTCTCTGATCCCTGCTGGCTGTAGTCTGACCCAGACCCAGACCCAGACCCAGGCAGGAATCCGCTGGGGAGGAGAGGGGTGTCGGGGCCGAAGCCCCCCTGGCTGTCGGGGTAGCTGGGGCAGAGATGGGGATGGTGTTGCCAGATGGAGTGGGGGAAGCTGGGGCAGAGATGGGGATGGTGGTGCCAGATGGAGTGGGGGAAGCTGGGGCAGTTTTGGGGGGACTGTTGGAGCTCTGACTCGGAGGGAGGGGAGAGGACACAGCTCTGGGTTAGCTGCAGGGAGGCAAACTGTTTCTCCTCTAGAGAGAGACCCAGGGGATAGTGCTGCCTGGGGGGCTGTTTCTCCTCTAGAGAGAGACCCAGGGGATAGTGCTGCCTGGGGGGCTGCTGGGGGTAGTAGGTGATACCTGCCCCCCCGGAGGAGACTGAGGCATTTAGTAGGGTCTGTAGGTACCCCCCTGGGATCACTGACACCCCCTCCTCCCTCTCCCCAGAAGGTACAGCTCGGTCAGAGGAGCAGGAGGAGGAGACACAGGAGGAGGAGGTGAAGGTGGTGTCAGCGGTGGGATCCAGGGAGGAGACAGGGGGGCTGATGTCTGCGGTGGGATCCAGGGAGGAGACAGGGGGGCTGATGTCTGCCTCTCTCACGCTGCCAGCAGGCTCCTGGTTGGTTAACACCCCAGCAGCAGCAGCAGTACTGCCATCCGCCGCTCCATTCGTCACGCTCCCCCCCTCCGCTCCTCCTCTTGCTCCTCCCTCCTCCATTGTCTTGTTACTCCTCAGCCTGGCTTGGCTCTTGAATTTCCTCCCTGTTTTCCCTCCTCCCATCCTCCTCCCCTCCCTCTCCTCTCTCTCCTGGGTGCGGCTCCTCTTGGCTGTTACGGTGTGTGTGATGTTCTGTGGTTCTAATGTTGCTGTTCCCCCTCCCCCCTCCGCTGTAATAACAGCCTGACCAGAGACAGAGGGGGTAGAACCCGAGTCCTGCGCTGCTGCTGGTCCCTCCCCTGTCCTCTGGACACACAGCCTGTTTGCTATCTTGTATTTCCGTTTGGGGCGGTGACGGCGCCTGTTCAGATGCTGTTTATCTCTGGACGCTAGTCGCAGCTGCTCCTCCCGCTCCCTCCTCCTCTCCTGCCAGAAGTCCTTCAGCGGAGACAGAGAGGAGTAGTGGCTCTCCGCGGCGGCGTCCAGGCTCACGGCAGCGTCCCCGGCAGGGTCCAGCCGGCCCAGATTCACAGACATGTGTCTCTGTCCTTTGAAGCGGTTGATGATGATGTACTTGATGATGACTGGCGGCTCCTTCTGGGAGAATTTCCGTCTCTTCTTGGGGCACCAGTCCACATCCTCCTCCCTCTGTCCCGCCGGAACCTTCTCTCTCTTCTCCGTGGCGTTTCTCTCGGTCTTCTCGATGGAGTTGACATCGTCACTGTAGCTGACCTTCCTTTTGGAGCGCAGGCCGTAGTTCAGAGAGTTAGAGGGGCTGAGGAGTCTCCTGGGCCCCCGGGGCGCACTTCCTCCTCCTCCTCCCCTCCTCTGGCCCGGCTGCGCCTCCTGCAGGGTGTCCGAGGAGGTGCAGGAGGAGTCGTCGCTGTAGTCCCCGTCCTCCTCGGCTGAGTTACTGAACTCAAACAGGTAGTTGACAGAGGAGGCGGAGGGGGAGGAGAGAGGGAGGGAGGGGGAGGAGAGAGGCGAGCCATGGGACCCCTGAGACCCCACTAGGGGGCTAACACCTCCCCCTCCTCCCCCACCTTCCCCCCCTCTTCCCCCACCACTAGGCTCAGCTCCTCAGCTTTACACTCCTCCCCTGTCCTCCTCCTCCTCCTCCTCCTCCTCCTCCTCCTCCTCCTCCGTCCTCCCTCTTGGCACAGTTGACCAGGACAGAGGGGAAGAAGTTGAACTGTGTGTCCTCCTGCAGGACGTTGGTCTTCTCTCTCATGTTGTCCTGGAAGGACTCGTAGCGGATCTTTAGAGAGCACACGTCGCTGCTCAGAGTCGAGTCCTCGTCATCGTCGTCAAACAGGTTGTCAACGTCGTCCTCGGCGAATAGGTTGACTGACAGGTCGGTCTTAGAACACAGGTCCAGCAGCTCTATCTTGGACTCACTGATAAACGACTCAAAGTAACCCCAGTCCTGACCCGCATTGGCCAGAAGGACCTCCACACCGCTGACCTTGTCCAATAGCAGACCTCCTCCCCGTTCACTTTGTCCAATAAGAGGACCTCTCTCATTCACCTTGTCCGCTGACCTTGTCCAATAGCAGCACCTCTCTCTGTTCACCTTGTCCAATAGCAACACTTCCTCCCCAGGGACCTTGTCCAATAAGAGGACCTCCTCTCTGTTCACCTTGTCCAATAGCAACACTTCCCCCCCGCTGACCTTGTCCAATAGCAGCCTTTCCTCCCCGTTCACTTTGTCCAATAGGAGGCCCTCATACAGGTTCTTGGTAGTGGGATCCTCTTCCTCCATCTTCTCTCCGTTGTCTCCTGTCTTGTCGTTAGCGGTAACGAGGGCGTGGCAGGTTTTGGTCATGGGGAAGCTGAGGAGCTGGTCTGACAGGAGCTGTTCCCCGAGGACCTGGCTCAGACACTGGATACTGATGTCAGAGATGGGGCAGGAAGTGGCCTCGAAGTCCTGGCGGCTTACCAGCACCGCCTCGGGGTCAGGGGTCGTGGGGCTGGGGTCATGGATAGGAGCGGGGTCATGGATAGGAGCGGGGTCCCGGGTCTCGATGAAGCACCCCAGGCAGGTGGACGTGGCCTGTAGAAGACACTCCTCTGTCAGATAGGACACGCCCCCCAACTCCATCATGGTGAGAGGGGGGGGTGAGTGGGGAGGCAGGGGTCCGGCAGGGGGCAGTCAGGGATCAGGCAGGGGCAGGGGGGAGGCAGGGGCAGGGGTCAGGCAGGGGCAGGGGGGATGCAGGGCAGGGGGGAGAGATAGAGGGAGACGGCAACATGGATGGCCCCACCACACAGCCTCAGGTCTCCTCTCTGCTGACACAACACTCCTGGGGGACAGAACAGAAACAACAGTCTCGGAATCAGTAACCAGAAGGACACATTCAGACAGAACAGAAAACAAAAGGGAGACAACATCAGTCTTCAGATAGATTCAGACAGAACAGAAAACACCAGGGAGAAAACATCAGTCTTCAGATAGATTCAGACAGAACAGAAAACACCAGGGAGAAAACATCAGTCTTCAGATAGATTCAGACAGAACAGAAAACACCAGGGAGAAAACATCAGTCTTCAGATAGATTCAGACAGAACAGAAAACACCAGGGAGAAAACATCAGTCTTCAGCTGATAACAATATTCATCATCATGCCAGCCTGGTTGACTCAACCATCTCTGTTAGAGCTGCAGTCACCACCCAGCTAACAACAAACGTTCCCACAACTTTAAAGAACATTCCCTTAAGAGTGTCATTAGGTCATTAAATAACCTTAAGATAAGAATGTTCCTGTGATGTGCGAGGAATGTTTCCAAGAGACCATCCCCTTAATGTCAAATAGGTCTTAGCCAAAACGTGGTTACCATGTTTTGAGAATTTAAGATATTAATTTTCTAGACACGTTTCATGGGAACGTTGCAAGAGCATTCACGTGTCCAGTTTTCTGTAGGTTAGGAAAATATTCCATCAATATCCCACCAAACATACAAAGAGCATGGTGACCACTGTCCCAATAATGGATTTCTCTAGGATGAGCTTATTGGGCCAGATTATTAACGAGCTAATCGAGGACTACAGGAAACGGAGGGCCGAGCATGCCCCAATTCACATCGACAGGGCTGTAGTGGAGAGGGTCCAGAGTTTCAAGTTAATCGGTGTCCTCTTCCTTACATTTTAACTATGAATTGTCGGGAAAGGGCTCGTAAGTAGAGTTACCACCCATTGAGTAGGGAGAAGACGAGATGAGAGGACATTGAGTAAGGAGGAGATTAGATGAGAGGACATTGAATTGGGAGAAGATGAGATGACAGGACATTGAGTCAGGAGAAGATGAGAGGACATTCCTGACTCAATGTCCTCTTGTCTTATCACCTCCTGACCCAATGTCCTCTCATCTCATCTCACCCTAAATCAATGTCCTCTTGTCTCATCTCCTCCTGAGTCAGTATCCTCTCATCTCATCTCCTCCTGACTCAATGAAAGGACATTGAGTAAGGAGGAGATGAGATGAGAGGACATGGAGTCAGAAGGAGATGAGATGTGAGGACATTGAGTCGGGAGAAGATGAGATGAAAGGACATTGAGTCAGGAGAAGATAAGATGAGAGGACATTGAGTCAGGAGAAGATGAGATGAGAGGACATTGAGTCAGGAGGAGATGAGATGAGAGGACATTGAGTCAGGAGAAGATGAGATGAGAGAACATTGAGACAAAAGGAGATGAGATGAGAGGACATTGAGTTAGGAGGAGATGAGATGAGAGGACATTTAGTCAGGAGGAGATGAGGTGAGAGGACATTGAGTCAGAAGGAGATGAGATGAGAGGACATTGAGTAAGGAGGAGATGAGAGGACATTGAATCAGGAGGAGATGAGAGGACATTGAGTCAAGAAGAGACGAGAGGTTAATTGAGTCTAGAGGAGATGAGATAAGAGGACATTGAGACAGGAGAAGATGAGAGGACATTGAGTAAGGAGGATATGAGAGGAGATTGAGCCAGGAGGAGATGAGATGAGAAGACATTGAATCAGTAGGAGATGAGATGAGAGGAGATTGAGTCAGGATAAGATGAGAGGACATTGAGTCAGGAGGAGATGAGATGAGAGGACATTGTGTCAGGAGCAGATTAAATGAGAGGACACTGAGTGTGGAGGAAATGAGATGAGAGAACATTGAGTCAGGAGGATATGAGATAAGAGGACATTGAGTCAGTAGGAGATGAGATGAGAGGACATTGAGTAAGGAGGAGATGAGAGGACATTGAATCAGGAGGAGATGAGAGGACATTGAGTCAAGAAGAGACGAGAGGTTACTTGAGTCTAGAGGAGATGAGATAAGAGGACATTGAGTTAGGAGGAGATGAGATGAGAGACATTGAGTCAGGAGGAGATGAGATGAGAGACATTGAGTCAGGAGGAGATGAGATGAGAGGACATTGACTCAGGAGGAGATGAGGTGAGAGGACATTGACTCAGGAGGAGATGAGATGAGAGGACATTGAGTCTGGATGAGATGAGATGAGAAGACATTGAGTCTGGAGGAGATGTGATGAGAGGACATTGAGTCAGGAGGAGATTAGGAAATTGAGTCAGGAGGAGATGAGATGAGCAGACATTCAGTAAGGAGGAGATGAAATGAGAGGACATTAAGTAAGGAGGAGATGAGATGAGAAGACATTGATTCAGAAGAAGATTTGTTGAGAGGACATTGAGTCAGGACGAGATGAGATGAGAGGACATTGAGTAAGGAGGAGATGAGATGAGAGGACATTGAGTCAGGAGGAGATGAGATGAGAGGACATTGAGTCAGGAGGAGATTTGATGAGAGGACATTGAGTCAGGACGAGATGAGATGAGAGGACATTGAGTAAGGAGGAGATGAGATGAGAGGACATTGAGTCAGGAGGAGATGAGGTGAGAGGACATTGAGTCAGGAGGAGATTTGATGAGGAGACATTGAGTCAGGTGGAGATTTGTTGAGAGGACATTGAGTCAGGAGGAGATGAGATGAGAGAACATTGAGTAAGGGGGAGATGAGATGAGAGGACATTGAGTTAGGTTGAGATTTAATGAAAGGACATTGACTCAGGAGGAGATGAGATGAGAGGACATTGAGTCTGGGGACGATTAGATGACATTGAGTCAGGAGGAGATTTGATGAGGAGAAATTGAGTCTGGAAGAGATGTGATGAGAGGACATTGGGTCAGGAGGAGATGAGATGAGAGGACATTGAGTCAGGAGGAGATGAGATGAGAGGACATTGAGTCAGGAGGAGATGAGATGAGAGGACATTGAGTCAGGAGGAGATTTGATGAGGAGACATTGAGTCAGGTGGAGATTTGTTGAGAGGACATTGAGTCAGGAGGAGATGAGATGAGAGAACATTGAGTAAGGAGGAGATGAGATGAGAGGACATTGAGTTAGGTTGAGATTTAATGAAAGGACATTGACTCAGGAGGAGATGAGATGAGAGGACATTGAGTCTGGGGAAGATTAGATGAGAGGACATTGAGTCAGGAGGAGATTTGATGAGGAGAAATTTAGTCTGGAAGAGATGTGATGAGAGGACATTGAGTCAGGAGGAGATTTGATGAGAGGACATTGACTCAGGAGGAGATGAGAGAACATTGTGTCAGGAGGAGTTGAGATGAGAGGACATTGACTCAGGAGCAGATGAGATGAGAGTGTACTGAGTCTGGAGGAAGTGAGATGAGATGACAGGACATTGATTCAGGAGGATACGCGTTGAGAGGACATTGAGTCAGGAGGAGATGATATGAGAGGACAATGAGTCAGCAGGAGATGAGACGACATTTAGTCAGGAGGAAATTAGATCAGATGACATTGAGTCAGGAGGAAACGTGATGAGAGGACATTGACTCAGGAGGAGATGAGATGAGACGACATTGTGTCAGGAGGAGATGAGATGAGAGGTTATTGAGTCAGGAGGAGATGAGAGGACATTGATTCAGGGAGAGATGAGAGAACATTGAGTCAGGATGAGATGAGAGGACATTGAGTGAGGAGGAAATGAGATGAGAGGATATTGAGTCAGGAGGAGATGAGATGACAGGATATTGATTCAGGAAGAGATGAAATGAGAGAACATTGAGTCAGTGGGAGATGAGATGGGAGGACATTGAGTCAGGAGGAGATGAGATGAGAGGACACTGAGTCAGGAGGAGATGAGATGAGAGACATTGAGTTAGGAGGAGATTTGATGAGAGGACATTGACTCAGAAGGAGGTGAGATGAGAGGACATTGACTCAGAAGGAGGTGAGATGAGAGGACATTGAGTCCGGATGAGATGAGAGGACATTGAGTCAGGAGGAGATTTGATGAGGGACATTGACTCAGGAGGAGGTGAGATGAGAGGACATTGAGTCTGGATAAGATGAGAGGACATTGAGTCAGGAGGAGATTTGATGAGAAGACATTGAGTCTGGAGGAGATGAGGAAATTGACTCAGGAGGAGATGAGATGAGATGACATTGAGTCAGGAGGAGATTTGATGAGAGGACATTGACTCAGGACGAGATGAGATGAGAGGACATTGAGTTAGGTGGAGATTTGATGAGAGGACATTGACTCAGGAGGAGATGAGATGAGAGGACATTGAGTAAGTAGGAGATGAAATGAGAGGACATTGAGTCAGGAGGAGATGAGATGACAATGAGTCAGGAGGAGATGAGATGAGAGACATTGAGTCAGGAGGAGATGAGATGAGAAGACATTGAGTCAGTAGGAAATGAGATGAGAGGAGATTGAGTCAGGGTAAGATGAGAGGACATTGAGTCAGGAGGAGATGAGCTGAGATGAGAGGATATTGAGTCAGGAGGAGATGAGATGACAATGAGTCAGGAGGAGATTTGATGAGAAGACATTGAGTCTGGAGGAGATGAGGAAATTGAGTCAGGAGGAGATGAGATGAGCAGACATGGAGTAAGGAGGAGATGAAATGAGAGGACATTGGGTCAGAGGTGATTTGTTGAGAGGACATTGAGTCAGGAGGAGATGAGATGAGAGGACATTTAGTGTGGAGGAGATGAGATGAGAGGACATTGAGTCAGGAGGAGATGAGATGAGAGGACATTGAGTCAGGAGGAGATGAGATGAGAGGACATTGAGTCAGGAGAAGATGGGATGAGAGAACATTGAGTAAGGAGGAGATGAGATGAGAGGACATTGAGTTAGGTTGAGATTTAATGAAAGGACATTGACTCAGGAGGAGATGAGATGAGAGGACATTGAGTCAGGAGGAGATTTGATGAGGATAAATTGAGTCTGGAAGAGATGTGATGAGAGGACATTGAGTCAGGAGGAGATTTGATGAGAGGACATTGACTCAGGAGGAGATGAGATGAGAGTGTACTGAGTCTGGAGGAAGTGAGATGAGATGACAGGACATTGATTCAGGAGGATACGCGTTGAGAGGACATTGAGTCAGGAGGAGATGATATGAGAGGACAATGAGTCAGCAGGAGATGAGACGACATTTAGTCAGGAGGAAATTAGATCAGATGACATTGAGTCAGGAGGAAACGTGATGAGAGGACATTGACTCAGGAGGAGATGAGATGAGACGACATTGTGTCAGGAGGAGATGAGATGAGAGGTTATTGAGTCAGGAGGAGATGAGAGGACATTGATTCAGGGAGAGATGAGAGAACATTGAGTCAGGATGAGATGAGAGGACATTGAGTGAGGAGGAAATGAGATGAGAGGATATTGAGTCAGGAGGAGATGAGATGACAGGATATTGATTCAGGAAGAGATGAAATGAGAGAACATTGAGTCAGTGGGAGATGAGATGGGAGGACATTGAGTCAGGAGGAGATGAGATGAGAGGACACTGAGTCAGGAGGAGATGAGATGAGAGACATTGAGTTAGGAGGAGATTTGATGAGAGGACATTGACTCAGAAGAAGGTGAGATGAGAGGACATTGACTCAGAAGGAGGTGAGATGAGAGGACATTGAGTCCGGATGAGATGAGAGGACATTGAGTCAGGAGGAGATTTGATGAGGGACATTGACTCAGGAGGAGGTGAGATGAGAGGACATTGAGTCTGGATGAGATGAGAGGACATTGAGTCAGGAGGAGATTTGATGAGAAGACATTGAGTCTGGAGGAGATGAGGAAATTGACTCAGGAGGAGATGAGATGAGATGACATTGAGTCAGGAGGAGATTTGATGAGAGGACATTGACTCAGGACGAGATGAGATGAGAGGACATTGAGTTAGGTGGAGATTTGATGAGAGGACATTGACTCAGGAGGAGATGAGATGAGAGGACATTGAGTAAGTAGGAGATGAAATGAGAGGACATTGAGTCAGGAGGAGATGAGATGACAATGAGTCAGGAGGAGATGAGATGAGAGACATTGAGTCAGGAGGAGATGAGATGAGAAGACATTGAGTCAGTAGGAAATGAGATGAGAGGAGATTGAGTCAGGGTAAGATGAGAGGACATTGAGTCAGGAGGAGATGAGCTGAGATGAGAGGATATTGAGTCAGGAGGAGATGAGATGACAATGAGTCAGGAGGAGATTTGATGAGAAGACATTGAGTCTGGAGGAGATGAGGAAATTGAGTCAGGAGGAGATGAGATGAGCAGACATGGAGTAAGGAGGAGATGAAATGAGAGGACATTGGGTCAGAGGTGATTTGTTGAGAGGACATTGAGTCAGGAGGAGATGAGATGAGAGGACATTTAGTGTGGAGGAGATGAGATGAGAGGACATTGAGTCAGGAGGAGATGAGATGAGAGGACATTGAGTCAGGAGGAGATGAGATGAGAGGACATTGAGTCAGGAGAAGATGGGATGAGAGGACATTGAGTCAGGAGAAGATGGGATGAGAGGACATTGAGTCAAGGGAGGGAAGCAGGAGGGGGAGGGAGGTAGAGAGGAGGAGGAGGGAGGAGGGAGGATAGAGGGAGGTAGAGAGGAGGAGGAGGGAGGGAGGTAGAGAGGAGGAGGAGGGAGGTAGAGAGGAGGAGGAGGGAGGGAGGATGGAGGGAGGTAGAGAGGAGGAGGAGGGAACAGCTAATTGCCATAAACCAATGTGTTCTGTCTCCTGTAAGGTTCCCATAGGTTAATAACCATGAGAGAAACTAAATTAGGTTAAAAATAGGATATTGTGGCTTTCCGTTTCCATGGGAAATATTAACGCTACAGCGTACAATTACATTCTAGACGATTCTGTGCTTCCAACTTTGTGGCAACAGTTTGGGGAAGGCCCTTTCCTGTTTCAGCATGACAATGCCCCCATGCACAAAGCGAGGTCCATATAGAAATGGTTTGTCAAGATTGGTGTGGAAGAACTTGACTGGCCACAGAGCCATGACCTCAACCCCATCGAACACCTTTGGGATGAATTGGAACGCCGACTGCGAGCCAGGCCTAATCGCCCAACATCAGTGCCCGACCTCACTAATGCTCTTGTGGCTGAATGGAAGCAAGTCCCAGCAGCAATGTTCCAACATCTAGTGGAAAGCCTTCCCAGAAGAGTGGAGGCTGTTATAGCAGCAAAGGGGGGACCAACTCCATATTAATGCCCATGATTTTAGAATTAGATGGTCGACGAGCAGGTGTCCACATACTTTTGGTCACGTAGTGTATTAGTACGTAGGTTAATGGAAATGTTGATGAAACTACAGAGGATTTTACAGAGATTGCTGCTGACACATATACCATTGTAATTATTGGGGTAACATTTGTCACCACTTTTGTGCATTGGGGTGATCAGTCCTTGGTTCCAAATATTGGGGAAGATGCCAGAGCTAAGGATGATGTTAAAGAGTTTAAGTATAGCCAATTGGAATTTGTGGTCTGTATATTTTATCATTTAATTTAGGACACCATCAACACCACAGGCCTTTTTGGGTTGGAGGGTTTGTATTTTGTCCTGTAGTTTATTCAATGTAATTGGAGAATCCAGTGGGTTCTGGTCTTTAATAGTTGATTCTAAGTTTTGTAAATTATCATGTATATGTTTTTTCTGTTTGTTCTTTGTTATAGAGCCAAAAAGATTGGAGAAGTGGTTTACCCATACATCTCCGTTTTGGATAGATAGCTCTTCGTGTTGTTGTTTGTTTAGTGTTTTCTAATTTTCCCAGAAGTGGTTAGATTCTATTGATTCTTCAATTACATTGAGATGATTTCTGACGTGCTGTTCCTTCTTTTTCCGTAGTGTATTTCTGTATTGTTTTAGTAATTCAGTGCGGCTTTTGACATTATCGATCATAGTCTGCTGCTGGAAAAACTAATGTGTTATGGCTTTACACCCCCTGCTATATTGTGGATAAAGAGTTACCTGTCTAACAGAACACAGAGGGTGTTCTTTAATGGAAGCCTCTCCAATATAATCCAGGTAGAATCAGGAATTCCCCAGGACAGCTGTTTGGGCCCCTTACTTTTTTGAATCTTTACTAATGACATGTCACTGGCTTTGAGTAAAGCCAGTGTGTCTTTGTATGCGGCTGACTCAACACTATACATGTCAGCTACTACAGCGACTGAAATAACTGCAACACTTAACAAAGAGCTGCAGTTAGTTTCAGAATGGTTGGCAAGGAATAAGTTAGTCCTAAATATTAAAAAAACTAAAAGCATTGAATTTCGAACAAATCATTCACTAAACCCTAAACCTCAACTAAATCTTGTAATGAATAATGTGGAAATTGAGCAAGTTGAGGTGACTAAACTGCTTGGAGTAACCCTGGATTGTAAACTGTCATGGTCAAAACATATTGATGCAACAGTAGCTAAGATGGGGAGAAGTCTGTCCATAATAAAGCGCTGCTCTGCCTTTTAACAGCATTATCAACAAGGCAGGTCCTACAGGCCCTAGTTTTGTCACACCTGGACTACTGTTCAGTCGTGTGGTCAGGTGCCACAAAGAAGGACTTAGGAAAATTACAATTAGCTCAGAACAGGCCATTTTCTTAGGTTGTCTGCTTGACATTTTTAGATTTGATAGGGAAGCTGAGAGGTCAAATATACTGTTTAGGTTTTCTTCTGCCAAGTTTACACCTTCATTATTACAGTAGAACGTTTTGTCCAGGAAGTTGTCTAAAAGGGATAGAATTTGTTGTTGCCTAATTGTTTTTTGGTAGGTTTGGACACTACTTTCCTTCCATCTATAGCATTTCTTAATCATATTCAGTTCCTTTGATGCCTCATGATTGACTATTGCTCTGTTCAAGTAGACTGTGATTTTGCTGTGGTCTGATAGGGGTGTCAGTGGGCTGACTGTGAACGCTCTGAGAGACTCTGGGTTGAGGTCAGCGATAAAGTAGTCTACAGTACTACTGCCAAGAGATGAGCTATAGGTGTACCTACCATAAGAGACCCCTCGAAGCCTACCATTGACTATGTACATACCCAGCATGCAACAGAGCTGCAGGAGTTGTGACCCGTTTTTGTTGGTTATATTGTCGTAGTTGTGTCTAGGGGGGCAAATGGGGGAGGGAATGCTGTCACCTCCAGGTAGGTGTTTGTCCCCCTGTGTGCTGAGGGTGTCAGGTTCTTGTCAGTTCTGGCATTTAGATCACCACAGACTAGTACATGTCCCTGGGTCTGGAAATGATTGAATTCCCCCTTCAGGATGGAGAAGCTGTCTTCATTAAAGTATGGGGATTCTAGTGGGGGGATATAGGTAGCACACAGGAGGACATTTTTCTCTGTTGAGATAATTTCCTTTTTAATTTCTAGTCAAATGTAAAATGTTCCTGTTTTGATTAATTTAATAGAGTGGGCTGGGTCTGCTCTATAGCAAATTAGCATACCCCCTGAGTCCCTTCCCTTATTTCACACCTGGTCGTTTGGTGGATGGGACTACCAGCTCTCTGTAACCCAGTGGGTCCATCTCCTCTATACCATGTTTCTTGTAGGATGACAATGTCTATATTTCTAATATCTTTGGTGAAGTCCAGGTTCCTGCTCTTTAGGCCAAAGGCAGATGACCTCAGACCTGTGGTTTGGCCTCAGACCAGTAAGTGTGGACATAGCCTCTCTCTCTCTCCAAACCCTTTCTCTCTGTCTGTCTGTCTGTCTCTCTCTCTCTCTCTCTCTCTCTCTCTCCAAACCCTTTATCTCTCTCTCCTCTCTCTCTCTCTCTCTCTCTCTCTCTCTCTCTCTCTCTCTCTCTCTCTCTCTCTCTCTCTCTCTCTCTCTCTCTCTCTCTCTCTCTCTCTCTCTCTCCTCTCTCTCTCTCTCTCTCTCTCTCTCTCTCTCTCTCTCTCTCTCTCTCTCTCTCTCTCTCTCTCTCTCTCTCTCTCTCTCTCTCTCTCTCCATACAGTAACCTCTGCCTGTCTGTCTGTCTGTCTGTCTGCTCAGACCAGTAAGTGTGGACAGAGCCTCTCTCTCTCTCTCTCTCTCTCTCTCTCTCTCTCTCTCTCTCTCTCTCTCTCTCTCTCTCTCTCTCTCTCTCTCTCTCTCTCTCTCTCTCTCTCTCCATACAGTAACCTCTGTCTGTCTGTCTGTCTGTCTGCTCTCCTAACAGTCTATATTGTTGTCTTTCCCCCTAGAATACGTAAGTGATAAGGCCAGAGAAGCTGGTGTTTGGAAGATATATTTAGTTGAGGGCCGGCAAACCGCGTCAATATATCCTCCAAACACTGGCTTCGAGGGCATTGTCAGTTTTATACAACGGGTTACCAACACGATTGACATATTTTCATTAAAAGCTTTATTTTGATGTATTTATTCATACTATTTAATCCTTCTACGAGATATAGTCCTGACACAAATCTAGGGTTGCTACCCAAGCCGGCTGGTTGTTCGTTTTATCGGTTAGGTTGCCAGTGACACGACCCAGTCGTGAAGTCTTTTTGTTCTATATCTATGGATGTGAACCTGTTGTTCGTTCCAAATGTTCCGTTGCCATGCTGGCTGACAACGCTCTCATCCCTTGCTAGCTAGCTAGCCAACTACGGCTAACACAGTCGCGCCAAACAGTGCAGCCAGAATAAGAGCAAAGTGGCTGCATTTGCTTAAGCTGTTTTCCAGTGACATATATTTAGATCCATAACAATGAGCTGATAACGTGCAATTACCCCTGTTCAGATCAGGGGAGCTAGCCAACTACACAGTAACACAATCACTACCCACTGAAGCTGGAAAGACAGCCAACTAGCTGCATTTTGTTTCGCTTGACCAGTTTTTCTATAGACATTTCTTTGTATATATCCATAGAAATTATGCAGAATCATGATTTCGACTGGCTGAGAAAAGCTGCCTGCTAGCTGGTTCTGTCTCGTCCCGACTCCCGACTCGTTCATTACTTGTCACGATCATCGTATGAGTGAGTAGACCAAGGCACAGCGTGTGAAACAAACATGACTTTAATTAGTTAAAGTATACCAAACAAAACACGACTCGTGAAGTCCACGGTAAACAAATACCGACACGGAACAAAAACCCACAACACCCAAGGGAAGACATATCGAATAAATATGGCTCCCAATCAGAGACAACCAGCCGACAGCTGACACTCGTTGCCTCTGATTGGGAGTCACACCGGCAAACATAGAAACAGACAACCTAGAACCCCCACCAGAGAAACAGAAAACATAGAATGAACACACCCTGGCTCAACATATAGAGTCCCAGAGCCAGGGTGTGACAGTACCCCCCCCTAAAGGCGCGGACTGCGACCGCGCCTCAACTAAAGCAAAACAGGGGAGGGCTGGGCGGGCATACCTCCTCGGCGGCGGTTCTGCCTCCGGCCTTGACCACCACCCTCCAATGAACCCCCCATAGCGCCCCTGGTCCAGTCTGGCCCCGCTGGCTGGAGCTGACCTGGACGTAGCAGGAGCGGCTAGCTTCAGCTCCGTTGGGGAGCAATAAAGCGGTACCTGATCTGGCACCGATGACCCAGGCACGGGTTGTGCCGGACTGACGACTCGCACCCCTGGCTTGGTGCGAGTGGCAGGAACGAGCCGGGCCGGGCTGGCGACGCGCACCGTAGACTTGGTGCGAGTGGCAGGAACAGGCTGGAACGGGCTGGCGACGCGCACCGTAGACTTGGTGCGTGGAGCAGGGACAGGCCGGGCCGGGCTGGCGACGCACACCATAGGCTTGGTGCGTGGAGCAGGGACAGGCCGGGCTGGGCTGACGACGCACACCGTAGGCTTGGTGCGTGGAGCAGGGACAGGCCGGGCAGGGCTGGCGATGCACACCGTAGGCTTGGTGCGTGGAGCAGGAACAGGCCGGGCTGGGCTGGCGACGCACACCGTAGGTTTGGTGCGTGGAGCAGGGACAGGCCGGGCTGGGCTGTCGACGCACACCGTAGGCTTGGTGCGTGGAGCAGGGACAGGCCGGACAGGGCTGGCGACGCACACCGTAGGCTTGGTGCGTGGAGCAGGGACAGGCCGGGCAGGGCTGGCGACGCACACCGTAGGCTTGGTGCATGGAGCAGGAACAGGCCGGGCTGGGCTGGCGACGCACACCGTAGGTTTGGTGCGTGGAGCAGGGGACAGGCCGGGCTGGGCTGTCGACGCACACCGTAGGCTTGGTGCGTGGAGCAGGGACAGGCCGGGCTGGGCTGGCGACGCACACCGTAGGCTTGGTGCGTGGACCAGGAACAGGCCGGACCGTACTGGGAACACACACCACTGGCCTTAAACGGGGATCAGGAACGGGCCGGACCGGACTGGCAATACACCTCAGTACCTCTCGCCGTGCCTCTACAACTTCCTTTTCTCCTCTCGCCAATGGCTCCCGTAACCCGGTGGCCTTCTCTCCTCGTCTCCCATTTCGCCCTGTGGCAGCCTCCTGCTGCCCAGTCGCCCATGCCGTGTGCCCCCCCCTAAAAATTTATTGGGGTTGCCTCTCGCCTGTCCGACGTTGACCCGTTTGGCGCCGCTGCTCCTCTCCTGCCTGGGTCTCCCCCTTTATCGCCTTCCGGTACCGGACGGCCTCCTCCTCAGTAATCTGCCCCCAACCGAGGAGGACATCCACAAGAGTCACCTCCTGCGTGTGTTCCTGGACACGCTGCTTGGTCCTGGTATGGTGGGTTTTTCTGTCACGATCGTCGTAGGAGTGAGTAGACCAAGGCGCAGCGTGTGAAACAAACATGACTTTAATTAGTTAAAGTTATCAAAACAAAACACGACTCGTGAAGTCCACGGTGACAAAGTACCGACACGGAACAAAAACCCACAACACCCAAGGGAAGACATACCGAATAAATATGGCTCCCAATCAGAGACAACCAGCCGACAGCTGACACTCGTTGCCTCTGATTGGGAGTCACACAGGCAAACATAGAAACAGACAACCTAGAACACCCAAACAAAGAAACAGAACACATAGAATGAACACACCCTGGCTCAACATATAGAGTCCCAGAGCCAGGGTGTGACATTACTATGGGACAGCTGGGGATCGAATTTCAATATTGAGACAATGTTGGAAATGTCGGAGAGACAGACAGCAAGGTTTATACAAATACCTGTAGCCTACACACGTTTTACACCTGTAGCTTGTTGTTATTGTTGTTGCTACAGTCAGAAGCTTCATGTGTAGCAAGTGAAGTGGGATATTTCTTTTTCTTTTTATAATACATATATTTATTTCACACCAGATACAAACATACACATTGGAACAACAAGTTACAGAAGCACACAAACAATGACTACATCTCCTCTGACCAGACCCCCATCCTCTCACCTCCATCCCTGCCCAGACCCCCATCCTCTCACCCCCATCCCTGACCAGACCCCCATCATCTCACCTCCATCCCTGCCCAGACCCCCA
Organism: Coregonus suidteri; assembly: GCA_036851935.1. Taxonomy (NCBI): domain Eukaryota; kingdom Metazoa; phylum Chordata; class Actinopteri; order Salmoniformes; family Salmonidae; genus Coregonus; species Coregonus suidteri. The sequence goes on along the minus strand of CM072247.1, from coordinate 1,348,984 downwards.
TCCTCTCACCTCCATCCCTGACCAGACCCCCATCCTCTCACCTCCATCCCTGCCCAGACCCCCATCCTCTCACCCCCATCCCTGACCAGACCCCCATCATCTCACCCCCATCCCTGCCCAGACCCCCATCCTCTCACCTCCATCCCTGCCCAGACCCCCATCCTCTCACCTCCATCCCTGCCCAGACCCCCATCCTCTCACCCCCATCCCTGACCAGACCCCCATCATCTCACCTCCATCCCTGCCCAGACCCCCATCCTCTCACCTCCATCCCTGCCCAGACCCCATCCTCTCACCTCCATCCCTGCCCAGACCCCCATCCTCTCACCTCCATCCCTGCCCAGACCCCCATCCTCTCACCTCCATCCCTGCCCAGACCCCCATCCTCTCACCTCCATCCCTGACCAGACCCTCATGCTCTCACCTCCATCCCTGCCCAGACCCCCATCCTCTCACCTCCATCCCTGCCCAGACCCCATCCTCTCACCTCCATCCCTGCCCAGACCCCCATCCTCTCACCTCCATCCCTGCCCAGACCCCCATCCTCTCACCTCCATCCCTGCCCAGACCCCCATGCTCTCACCTCCATCCCTGACCAGACCCCATTGCTCTCACCTCCATCCCTGCCCAGACCCCCATGCTCTCACCTCCATCCCTGACCAGACCCCATTGCTCTCACCTCCATCCCTGCCCAGACCCCCATCCTCTCACCTCCATCCCTACTGCCTGCATTATTATAGATATTTTTATGTTTAGTGTTAGAGAAAATGTGCATATTTTCTAAAGGTCTCTCTTGATCAAAACATTTCCCCCCATCGCTGTGAACGTCTCACTGAGCTCTAGCCTGGCTTCCTGAACTTGTTAGGAACACGCCTTTCATCTCATATTCATCTTGTCTGTCTATGACAAACTATTTTAGATTAATTATTAATTCATAAAAATGTATTTTAGATTAATGGCTATAAATCGATCTCTGGATGTGCTACAGTGATGAAACCAATCTCTCCTGCTGCGCTACGATGTAAGGATTTCAAGTATGTGCCTTAAATAAATAAATAATATGGCATTTAGCAGACGCTTTTATCCAAAGCGACTTACAGTCATGCGTGCATACTTTTTTTTTTGTGTATGGGTGCTCCCGGGTATCGAACCCACTACCCTGGCGTTACAAGCGCCGTGCTCTACCAGCTGAGCTACAGAGGACCACATCTTGTCAGTGGCTGTGACGTAGGGTGCAGCCAGGAGTTGATGGACAGTCGGAAAAGCGAATGAAATGGTAGGAGGGACATCCCAGCTTCAAGTAGTTTACGATTTCCCGTCCTACTTACCTACTTAGGCTTGAGCGGTATACCTTATATACCGTATACCGGGGTATTTGGAAAATAGCCACGGGATGGTTTTGCAATACCGTCAATACCGTTGAAACTATTTATTTGAAGGTTTTCAATAAATTGTAATATTTGTCGCAATTCTTTTAGTAAATACCTGCAGTCAACTTGTGCAATGCGTTAGGAGATAAATCAGATTGCATTCTTATTTCACCTGTCACATTATTTTACATTAAGCTTACTTCGTTTCCCAGAACAGTTGAGCCAGTCACATATTTGTTCGTAAATAGCGCAACGGGAGAAAGCGGGAGTAGGTGAGTCCTGTGTATTGACAGGGGTCTTGTTTTATATTGAAAGAGTGATCAGGGACGAGCAACTATAGTTTTCCTTCACAGAAAATACATTAGTGTAACAAATTCGCCAGAAAATAGCTTCATTTTCATCAAATGACAATAGAAGTGCAACGCTATTTGGCTGGCAGCCACACAAGTAAATGAGCTTACAATGAAAAAGAAAGGTATTTTTTGCAAAAACGATGCATGGCCATAATTTTTCTAATGTTTAGGCCTATCATAGAAAGAATGTAGCCAGCTACATTTTCCTAATGTTTTGCTTAAAGTTAGACTTGCATTTTATCAGGGAAAACTAGGCTGGTTACACTGAGAAAAGTACATGAGAAAACTATCTCCACATCAGTCAGAGAGCTGTCTACTGATAGAGTATCTCCACATCAGTCAGAGAGCTAGTCTACTGATAGAGTCTCCACATCAGTCAGAGAGCTGTCTACTGATAGAGTATCTCCACATCAGTCAGAGAGTCTGATAGAGTATCTCCACGTCAGTCAGAGAGAGTCTATGATAGAGTATCTCCACATCAGTCAGAGAGCTGTCTACTGATAGAGTATCTCCACATCAGTCAGAGAGCTGTCTACTGATAAAATGCCCCATTGGTGAATTCTCATCTGAGGTTAGAAGTGCAACTGAAGCACAACATGTCTGAAGCTGAGCAGAAATTACAATAAGAAGCTATTTAGATCTGCGTTTACAAAACGAAGCAAGATATTTCTTATGCATTTTATATATATTTTTTTTACCTGTGTCAATAACGCAGAATAATGCGTTATCACAACCCCTAGTTTAAACTTGCTATCTAAGTAAGTGGCTGAATTAATACGGTGACGGGGCATCATATTGCGTTAGCTTTCTGCCGTGTTTCATAAGTCAAAGCCCTTCGGATTAGTTATCTGTCCAGCTGCTACTGATATCTTGATTTCCTTGTGTTGTTTCCCCCCCCCCTCTTCTCCAAGCAGAGCAGGCAGGCCCGTTAATAATGTTTCCATATCTTGCACCACTCATCTCATATGCACAGTGGGGAGAACAAGTATTTGATACACTACCGATTTTGCAGGTTTTCCTACTTACAAAGCATGTAGAGGTCTGTAGTTTTTATCATAGGTACACTTCAACTGTGAGAGACGGAATCTAAAACAAAAATCCAGAAAATCACATTGTATGATTTTTAAGTAATTAATTAGCATTTTATTGCATGACATAAGTATTTGATCACCTACTAACCAGTAAGAATTCCGGCTCTCACAGACCTGTTGTTTTTCTTTAAGAAGCCCTCCTGTTCTCCACTCATTACCTGTATTAACTGCACCTGTTTGAACTCGTTACCTGTATAAAAGACACCTGTCCACACACTCAATCAAACAGACTCCAACCTCTCCACAATGGCCAAGACCAGAGAGCTGTGTAAGGACATCAGGGATAAAATTGTAGACCTGCACAAGGCTGGGATGGGCTACAGGACAATAGGCAAGCAGCTTGGTGAGAAGGCAACAACTGTTGGAAGATTATTAGAAAATGGAAGAAGTTCAAGATGACGGTCAATCACCCTCGGTCTGGGGCTCCATGCAAGATCTCACCTCGTGGGGCATCAATGATCATGAGGAAGGTGAGGGATCAGCCCAGAACTACACGGCAGGACCTGGTCAATGACCTGAAGAGAGCTGGGACCACAGTCTCAAAGAAAACCATTAGTAACACGACGCCGTCATGGATTCAAATCCTGCAGCGCACGCAAGGTCCACCTGCTCAAGCCAGCGCATGTCCAGGCCCGTCTGAAGTTTGCCAATGACCATCTGGATGATCCAGAGGAGGAATGGGAGAAGGTCATGTGGTCTGATGAGACAAAAATAGAGCTTTTTGGTCTAAAACTCCACTCGCCGTGTTTGGAGGAAGAAGAAGGATGAGTACAACCCCAAGAACACCATCCCAACCGTGATGCATGGAGGTGGAAACATCATTCTTTGGGGATGCTTTTCTGCAAAAGGGACAGGACGACTGCACCGTATTGAGGGGAGGATGGATGGGGCCATGTATCGCGAGATCTTGGCCAACAACCTCCTTCCCTCAGTAAGAGCATTGAAGATGGGTCGTGGCTGGGTCTTCCAGCATGACAACGACCCGAAACACACAGCCAGGGCAACTAAGGAGTGGCTCCGTAAGTAGCATCTCAAGGTCCTGGAGTGAAAGTCTGTATTGCCCAGCGACAGCACCGAAACCTGAAGGATCTGGAGAAGGTATGTATGGAGGAGTGGGCCAAAATCCCTGCTGCAGTGTGTGCAAACCTGGTCAAGACCTACAGGAAACGTATGATCTCTGTAATTGCAAACAAAGGTTTCTGTACCAAATATTAAGTTCTGCTTTTCTGATGTATCAAATACTTATGTCATGCAATAAAATGCAAATGAATTATTTAAAAATCATACAATGTGATTTTCTGGATTTTTGTTTTAGATTCCGTCTCTCACAGTTGAAGTGTACCTATGATAAAAATTACAGACCTCTACATGCTTTGTAAGTAGAAAAACCTGCAAAATCGTCAGTGTATCAAATACTTGTTCTCCCCACTGTATATACTGTTTTCTATTTTATAATATTCTACTGTATCTTAGTCCATGCCACTCTGTCATTGCTTGTCCATATATGTATATATTCTTAAATCCCATTCCTTACTAGTTTTGTTTGTATTGGGTATATGTTGATAAATTGTTAGATATTACTTGTTAGATATTACTGCACTGTCGGAGCTAGAAGCACTAGCATTTGGCTACACCCGCAATAACATCTGCTAAACACGTGTATGTGACCAATAAAATTTGATTTGATTTGATTTGCTGCTGGAGAGTCAGTACTATCAAAACTTAGCATCAAACTTTGTTCATTTGCACAATGTCTCTCATTCACATTCGCTTGTAAATGTCCAAACTCACCAAATATGACATTCGGTAGCTATATATGTATAACTTTATGAGCTGGATTGCCTGTCTTTGCAATTGGTTTATTTTCATCTGCGCTCGTTAGCATATTTAGCTAGCAGCCTCCATGGAAGTTCACTATTACTTGTGCTAATTTTATTAGCATTCTGGTAATAGACGCCCAATGTACTTTTTAGCTTTCTTTTGGTGCCCCCTTGTGTACTAAGCCGGTAATACCGTAAATCCCGGGGTGAGAGAAGGACGGTATGACGATATGAAAATCTGGATACCGCCAAACCATATCCTACGTCACACAGGATTAAAAAGATATATAGTTATATATGTCCGTGGGAACCAGGGCTATTGCTCAATGCCAGCCGTTTTGATCTAGGTCGTCCACAGATCAATTCCTAAGCAAAAATGTCAGTCGGAACAGGTACCAGAACCACGGAGGTTCCCTAAACAGGGAACTTTACATCTAAGAGGTTTAAAAAAAACAATATTGTTATATTTTTCCATTGTGTGAATGATTGCGGATTGATTTCCAGGTTTTTAGTATACGTTTTTTTCAAGATGATTTACGAGAAATGTATCGTCCAGCCCATCTGGTATCTCACGGCACCCTTATATGCCATGTCTTGAAATATGAAGACAGACGGATTAAAAGTAAGTTTAGCTCAGCTGGTAGCTCAGCTGGTAGAGCATGGCACTTGTAACGCCAGGGTAGTGGGTTCGATCCCCGGGACCACCCATACACAAAAATGTATGCACACATGACTGTAAGTCGCTTTGGATAAAAGCGTCTGCTAAATGGCATATTATTACATTTAAATACTTCTGACAGAAAACTTTCTAGCTCCGCCCATAACTTTTGGACTTGATAACATTCCCAGAAGGCATGGATTATTGAGTCATTATTACTGACTATGCCGTTGTGCTGTAGAATTTGTGAATTTTGTCTATTGTATAATAAATTATATACAGTGGGGGGAAAAAGTATTTAGTCAGCCACCAATTGTGCAAGTTCTCCCACTTAAAAAGATGAGAGAGGCCTGTAATTTGCATCATAGGTACATGTCAACTATGACAGACAAAATCAGAAAAAAAATTCCAGAAAATCACATTGTAGGATTTTTTATGAATTTATTTGCAAATTATGGTGGAAAATAAGTATTTGGTCACCTACAAACAAGCAAGATTTCTGGCTCTCACAGACCTGTAACTTCTTCTTTAAGAGGCTCCTCTGTCCTCCACTTGTTACCTGTATTAATGGCACCTGTTTTGAACTTGTTATCAGTATAAAAGACACCTGTCCACAACCTCAAACAGTCACACTCCAAACTCCACTATGGCCAAGACCAAAGAGCTGTCAAAGGACACCAGAAACAACATTGTAGACCTGTACCAGGCTGGGAAGACTGAATCTGCAATAGGTAAGCAGCTTGGTTTGAAGAAATCAACTGTGGGAGCAATTATTAGGAAATGGAAGACATACAAGACCACTGATAATCTCCCTCGATCTGGGGCTCCACGCAAGATCTCACCCTGTGGGGTCAAAATGATCACAAGAACGGTGAGCAAAAATCCCAGAAACCACACGGGGGGACCTAAGTGAATGACCTGCAGAGAGCTGGGACCAAAGTAACAAAGCCTACCATCAGTAACACACTACGCCGCCAGGGACTCAAATCCTGCAGTGCCAGACGTGTCCCCCTGCTTAAGCCAGTACATGTCCAGGCCCCGTCTGAAGTTTGCTAGAGTGCATTTGGATGATCCAGAAGAGGATTGGGAGAATGTCATATGGTCAGATGAAACCAAAATAGAACTTTTTGTTAAAAACTCAACTCGTCGTGTTTGGAGGACAAAGAATGCTGAGTTGCATCCAAAGAATACCATACCTACTGTGAAGCATGGGGGTGGAAACATCATGCTTTGGGGCTGTTTTTCTGCAAAGGGACCAGGACGACTGATCCATGTAAAGGAAAGAATGAATGGGGCCATGTATCGTGAGATTTTGAGTGAAAACCTCCTTCCATCAGCAAGGGCATTGAAGATGAAACATGGCTGGGTCTTTCAGCATGACAATGATCCCAAACACACCGCCCCGGGCAACGAAGGAGTGGCTTCGTAAGAAGCATTTCAAGGTCCTGGAGTGGCCTAGCCAGTCTCCAGATCTCAACCCCATGGAAAATCTTTGGAAGGAGTTGAAAGTCCGTGTTGCCCAGCGACAGCCCCAAAACATCACTGCTCTAGAGGAGATCTGCATGGAGGAATGGGCCAAAATACCAGCAACAGTGTGTGAAAACCTTGTGAAGACTTACAGAAAACATTTGACCTGTGTCATTGCCAACAAAGGGTATATAACAAAGTATTGAGAAACTTTTGTTATTGACCAAATACTTATTTTCCACCATGATTTGCAAATAATTCATTAAAAATCCTACAATGTGATTTACTGGATTTATTTTTCTCATTTTGTCTGTCATAGTTGACGTGTACCTATGATGAAAATTACAGGCCTCTCTCATCTTTTTAAGTGGGAGAACTTGCACAATTGGTGGCTGATTAAATACTTTTTTCCCCCACTGTATATTAGTTTATAGTGGATTAAGCTTACATTTTTGTTAGCTGTAATTTCGTTAGTTATGTTCCATCATTCCCTCCATCTTGTGCAAACATCAGTTCTTTTTTAATCTTGCTTCCAATAGTTTATATTTTTTTCTAAGAGATTGTCAGTTGGAAAGGCTCTCTGTAAGGGTTTGTATATCTTCCCTATCATATGAACATCATTTTCTGACTCAAAATAAGATTCCCTCAAGGTTTCTCTGACGTTCAATTTGAATCGAAAATATTGATAAATGTATATATCTTTTTTTTTATGTGTGCATATTTTATTAAACTGAAACATGTTATTGTATTTGTTTGTAAGTGTCTATGTTTTAATAAACCCCGTTTGATGTATCAGGTCTGGTAAGACCATTCTATTGTTTATAAGCTTTGTTATAGATTTTTTGTCACAATTTATTAAATTGATGGGTCTATAACCAGCAGGGGAAGCTCCAGATTTTCCTGGTTTTAATATAAATTAAATAACTGTTTAATACATGGAACTAGGAAGCTCTGAATTGAGTGACGTGTGTGTTGTCGTTTGTGTAAATAGGGGCGCTACTCTGTCCCAAAATGTTGAATAGAATTCTATGGGAAAGCCGTCCATTCCTGGTGCTTTTCTCCATGTGAATGTTTTAACAGTATCTAATATTTCTTCTTGGGTGACCTCTGTTTTTAGTGATTATTTTTAGTCTGCTGATAATTGCTTCAGAGTTGTTGAGTCTAAGAAGGCCGTATACATTTTCATAGAAGCTTTTTAAAAATGGTCATGATCGCGTTGTGTTACAATTACCGCAAAATGTCCGAATGACGTCAGTTTGACCAGTTGTAAGGAAAAAGAAAGCTGTGAAAACAATCCATCGTGTTTCTGATAAGATTTCAGTTCAGCTTCGATACATATTTTATGTGGTTGAAATACTATCAGCTTTTATAGTGCTTTTATGATGAAGACAGCATCTCTACAGAGGGTATCTAACTGAGCATTGCATTCCCTCAAGACACAGAAATAAATAAATCATATTTCTCCATTCCTGTTACCAAGTCAAAATGTTGCCTACATTTGGTGCCTATAATTTTACTGCAAGAAATGCTTAATTCCGCAGGAGTTATTATAAAGGCTAAAGCCCTATTCGCGCGGGACTAGTATTACTAGAGAACGTTGGTTATGTATTTATTACCCCGAATTTCCGTTATTCCAGAGCACGATTCGGACAGGATGTGTTTTTTCCAAACTGCCCCCTATAATATTTTTTTCTTTCTATAAATGGACAGTTATAAGGGAAGCCTAGAGGTTTGTTTTTTTTGAAGGCGCGTGAAGATATTTCAACAAGTCCAGGCGATAAACAGGCTACACTGATAAATAAAACTCGAGCTTGGTTCCCCAAGTTTATAAACCATACCAAACCACCTTTGGTATAGTTTCGCCATTATATTTGAATGAGGAAGTGTGATCATAAATCATTAGGATATTTTAGCGATGGGCAGTAGAATACGTCCCTAAATGCCCCAGCCTTCAGATGGGAGCTAACCAGCTAACTTGCACTTGATATGCGTCTTTAGGCTATGGATGAGAAAGTTAACTTGTTCCAAACGGTTAACTCTGTAGTTGTATGCTGCTTTGCGATTTTTTAACAGCAAGGGTTGTATTAAATACGCACAGTTTATTTTTTATTTTTTTGATGACGCATTTTGGGGATGTTCAATTCATTCGCACAAAACGAATAAAACTAAACCATTCACTGTGAAAGTTCATACATGTGGGCCCTCATATATAGGCTATGAGCAGCCCCTTCATATATAGGCTATGAGCAGCCCTTCATATATAGGCTATGGGCAGCCCTTCATATATCAAGAGCGGCCTATGAGCAGCCCTTCATATATAGGCTATGGGAGGCCTTAATAAGGGGGGGTACCGTTGCATAGTAATGTGGGGGGGCCCCGGTTTTGAGGTAATAGTCATTGGGTGGGTTTAAAGTGACTAGCATAAAATTTAAACAGAGGCAGCCAGCGTAAAAAGGAGGGGGGGGGGGAGGGAAAATGGGTAGCCAGATTAGTGCAGGAGTCTTAGGTTTGGGGGGTAGAAGTGTTGAGAAGTCTTTTGACCTAGACTTGGCCTCCGGTCCCGGGCTGGGGCGAATAGGGTGACTGGAGTCTTTGAAATTTTGGGGCCTTCTTGACCCCGCCTGGTATAGAGGTCCTGGAGGCGGGGAGCTTTCCCCCCCCCGTGATGTACTGGGCCGACGCATCCCCTCTGTAGTGCCTTCGGTCGGGCCCAAGCATTTCCCAACCAGGCGGGTTTTGATGAACCAGTCAGGATGCTCCGATGGTGCATGTAGAATTTTTTGGGATCTAGGCCCATCCCAAAATTTTTTAGTCTCCTGAGGGGGAATAGTTTTGCGGCCCTCTTCAGACGTTTGGTGGTTTGGGACCTGATGTTCTTTGGTGATGTGGCCCCAGGAATTTGAAGCTCTCAACCTTTTCCATACAGCCCGCGATGAGAATGGGGGCGGTGCTCAGCCCTTTTTTTTTTCCCTGAGTCCACAATAAATTTTTTTTTTGGTCCGTTGAGGGGGGGGGGTTTTGCCTGGCACACACGGCCAGACCTTTGACCTCCCCCCAAAGGCTGTTATCTTTGCGGTGATCAGGCCTACCACTGTTGTGTCGTCGGAAAAAACTAAGATGGTGTTGGAGTGTCCCTGGCATGAGTCATGGGTGAAACAGAGAGTACAGGAGGGGATGAGCACGCCCCCTGAGGGGCCCCGGTTGAGGATCGTGGGAGATGTGTTGTACCCACCCTTTCCCCCTGGGGGCGGCCCCCTAGGAAGTCCAGGATCCAGTTGCAGGGAGGTGTTTTGTCCAGGATCCTTAGCTTAGTGATGAGCTTGAGGGCCCCATTTTTGTTGAAATGCTGAGCTGAGTCAATGAAAAGATTTCCCGAGGGTTCCTCTTTTCCAGGGGGGAAAGGGCAGTGTGGAGTGGATAGAGAGACATTGTGGATCTGTTTGGGGCGGATGCAAATTGGAGGGGGTTTGGGTTTTGGGATTTGCTGTTGATTGAGCCTGACCCGTCTTTCAAAAACACTTTATGGTACAGAGTCAGTGCCACGGGTCGGTAGTCTTTGGAGGTTTTCTTAAGTTCTTGGGCAGGGGGGCTTGGGGGTCGCTTTAAACATGTTGGGGATTACAGATCACAGGACATGGAAAAGTCAGTGAAGAACTTTCCAGTTGGTCAGCACATGCTCGGAGTACATCCTGGTAATGTCTGGCCCCGGGCCTTTTGGGAAATTTTACCTGCTAAAAGTTTACTCAATCGGCTACGGAGAGCGTGATACATAGTGTCCGGGAAAAGCTGGTGCTTCATGAGTTGTTTGCTTGCCTCGAAGCGAGCAAGAAGTGGTTTGCTGTTGGTAGGTTGGTACTGGCAGCTGCGGCTGTGCTTCCCTTTGTAGTCGTAATAGTTTTTAAGCCCCCACATGACGAGCGTCAGAGCCCGGTTTGTTGATTTAATCTTAGACCTGTATTGACCTTTGCCTGTTTTTATGGTTCGTCGGAGGTCATGCGGGATTCTTATAAGGTCCGGGTTAGAGTCCCCTTCCCTTTAAAGCGGCAAACTTACCTTTTGTCAGGCGGGTGTTTCTGTAATCCATGGCTTGGTTGGGGGATTTTCGTACGGAATGTGGGGAGACACACGAGGGACTATTGTGAAGCCAGGAATGTGTGGTGACTCCTCAATGCTGGGCTGAAGAACCCCCGAAATGTTCCAGTCGTGCTTTGCAAAACAGTTGTAGCTAGACTGGTCATCTGACCCCTTTTTTTTTTAGCCGAGTCAGGTGCTTCCCGCTTCAGTTTTTGCTTATAAGCAGGAATAGGAGGATAGAGTTATGGTAGATTTTTCCAAATGGGGGGAGGGAGAGCTTGTATGCGTCTCTGTGTGTGGGGGTAAAGGTGGGCTAGAGTTTTTTCCCCCCTGGTTGCACATTTAACATGCTGGTAGAAATGAGGTAGAACGGATTTAAGCCCGCATAAAATCCCTGCTACTAGGAGGCTGATTGGATGAGCGTTTTCCGTTTATTAATGGCCTTTTACAACTCATTTAGGGCAATCTTAATGCCAGCATTGGTTTTTGGTGGTAAATGACAGCTATGAAAAGTAAGATGAAAAAAATTTGGAAATGGTGGTTAAAAGCTTATCTAAGAACTTACCCCGGCGGCAAAACCTTTAGACTTTCCCTTGTTTTGATTTTTTGCACAGCGTTGTTTACAAAAATACAGAGACCGCCACCCCCGTTTACCGGAGTCTGCCGTTTTGTCCTGCGGGTGTAGGATAGCCTGCTAGCTGAATGTTTTCATGTTTTCATTCAGCCACGATCCGGAAACTAAAATATTTAAGTTTTAAGTCCCCTTTGGGAGGTAAACCCTATCTTAAATGTCCATTTTATTTTCCAAAGTGAAGTTGGTAATGGATTTTATGGGAGAGGCTTTTCGGGCCCGTCGGGCTTTACGGGCCCCCCGGGGCCACTCACGGGACTCCTTCTTCCCACGCGAAGACGGGGTCGGGCCTTTTTTGGAGTCGTAGAAATCCTTCGGAAGCCTCCCCCCTTTTAAGGGGAAAAAGTGTTCATTCATTCTATAGAGGCTATGGGCAAAACCCTTCATTAAGGCTATGAGCACCTTTTATATAGGCTATGGGCAGCCCTTTATATATAGGCTATGAGAGCCCTTCTATATAGGACACCTTCCCTTTTTTCAAAACAGTTATGTTTTTTC
>CM072247.1:1204026-1336522 GCA_036851935.1 Coregonus suidteri | reverse complement strand
CCCTGTAGCTTGTTGTTATTGTTGTTGCTACAGTCAGAAGCTTCATGTGTAGCAAGTGAAGTGGGTATTTTATTTTTCTTTTTATAATACATATATTTTATTTCACACCAGATACACACCATACACATTGGAACAACAAGTTACAGAAGCACACAAACAATGACTACATCTCCTCTGACCAGACCCCCCCATCCTCTCACCTCCATCCCTGCCCAGACCCCCATCCTCTCACCCCCATCCCTGACCAGACCCCCATCATCTCACCTCCATCCCTGCCCAGACCCCCATCCTCTCACCTCCATCCCTGACCAGACCCCCATCCTCTCACCTCCATCCCTGCCCAGACCCCCATTCCTCTCACCCCCATCCCTGACCAGACCCCCATCATCTCACCCCCATCCCTGCCCAGACCCCCATCCTCTCACCTCCATCCCTGCCCAGACCCCCATCCTCTCACCTCCATCCCTGCCCAGACCCCATCCTCTCACCCCCCATCCCTGACCAGACCCCCATCATCTCACCTCCATCCCTGCCCAGACCCCCATCCTCTCACCTCCATCCCTGCCCAGACCCCCATCCTCTCACCTCCATCCCTGCCCAGACCCCCCCATCCTCTCACCTCCATCCCTGCCCAGACCCCCATCCTCTCACCTCCATCCCTGCCCAGACCCCCATCCTCTCACCTCCATCCCTGACCAGACCCTCATGCTCTCACCTCCATCCCTGCCCAGACCCCCATCCTCTCACCTCCATCCCTGCCCAGACCCCCATCCTCTCACCTCCATCCCTGCCCAGACCCCCATCCTCTCACCTCCATCCCTGCCCAGACCCCCATCCTCTCACCTCCATCCCTGCCCAGACCCCCATGCTCTCACCTCCATCCCTGACCAGACCCCATTGCTCTCACCTCCATCCCTGCCCAGACCCCCATGCTCTCACCTCCATCCCTGACCAGACCCCCATTGCTCTCACCTCCATCCCTGCCCAGACCCCCCATCCTCTCACCTCCATCCCTACTGCCTGCATTATTATAGATATTTTTATGTTTAGTGTTAGAGAAAATGTGCATATTTTCTAAAGGTCTCTCTTGATCAAAACATTTCCCCCCATCGCTGTGAACGTCTCACTGAGCTCTAGCCTGGCTTCCTGAACTTGTTAGGAACACGCCTTTCATCTCATATTCATCTTGTCTGTCTATGACAAACTATTTTAGATTAATTATTAATTCATAAAAATGTATTTTTAGATTAATGGCTATAAATCGATCTCTGGATGTGCTACAGTGATGAAACCAATCTCTCCTGCTGCGCTACGATGTAAGGATTTCAAGTATGTGCCTTAAATAAATAAAATAATATGGCATTTAGCAGACGCTTTTATCCAAAGCGACTTACAGTCATGCGTGCATACTTTTTTTTTTGTGTATGGGTGCTCCCGGGTATCGAACCCACTACCCTGGCGTTTACAAGCACCGTGCTCTACCAGCAGAGCTACAGAGGACCACATCTTGTCAGTGGCTGTGACGTAGGGTGCAGCCAGGAGTTGATGGACAGTCGGAAAAGCGAATGAAATGGTAGGAGGGACATCCCAGCTTCAAGTAGTTTTACGATTTCCCGTCCTACTTACCTACTTAGGCTTGAGCGGTATACCTTATATACCGTATACCGGGGTATTTGGAAAATAGCCACGGGATGGTTTTGCAATACCGTCAATACCGTTGAAACTATTTATTTGAAGGTTTTCAATAAATTGTAATATTTGTCGCAATTCTTTTAGTAAATACCTGCAGTCAACTTGTGCAATGCGTTAGGAGATAAATCAGATTGCATTCTTATTTCACCTGTCACATTATTTTACATTAAGCTTACTTCGTTTCCCAGAACAGTTGAGCCAGTCACATATTTGTTCGTAAATAGCGCAACGGGAGAAAGCGGGAGTAGGTGAGTCCTGTGTATTGACAGGGGTCTTGTTTTATATTGAAAGAGTGATCAGGGACGAGCAACTATAGTTTTCCTTCACAGAAAATACATTAGTGTAACAAATTCGCCAGAAAATAGCTTCATTTTCATCAAATGACAATAGAAGTGCAACGCTATTTGGCTGGCAGCCACACAAGTAAATGAGCTTTACAATGAAAAAGAAAGGTATTTTTTGCAAAAACGATGCATGGCCATAATTTTTCTAATGTTTAGGCCTATCATAGAAAGAATGTAGCCAGCTACATTTTCCTAATGTTTTGCTTAAAGTTAGACTTGCATTTTATCAGGGAAAACTAGGCTGGTTACACTGAGAAAAGTTACACTGAGAAAAGCTGTACATGAGTATCTCCACATCAAAACTATCTCCACATCAGTCAGAGAGCTGTCTACTGATAGAGTATCTCCACATCAGTCAGAGAGCTGTCTACTGATAGAGTATCTCCACATCAGTCAGAGAGCTGTCTACTGATAGAGTATCTCCACATCAGTCAGAGAGCTGTCTACTGATAGAGTATCTCCACATCAGTCAGAGAGCTGTCTACTGATAGAGTATCTCCACATCAGTCAGAGAGCTGTCTACTGATAAAATGCCCCATTGGTGAATTCTCATCTGAGGTTAGAAGTGCAACTGAAGCACAACATGTCTGAAGCTGAGCAGAAATTACAATAAGAAGCTATTTAGATCTGCGTTTACAAAACCTGTGTCAATAACGCAGAATAATGCGTTATCACAACCCCTAGTTTAAACTTGCTATCTAAGTAAGTGGCTGAATTAATACGGTGACGGGGCATCATATTGCGTTAGCTTTCTGCCGTGTTTCATAAGTCAAAGCCCTTCGGATTAGTTATCTGTCCAGCTGCTACTGATATCTTGATTTCCTTGTGTTGTTTCCCCCCCCCCCTCTTCTCCAAGCAGAGCAGGCAGGCCCGTTAATAATGTTTCCATATCTTGCACCACTCATCTCATATGCACAGTGGGGAGAACAAGTATTTGATACACTACCGATTTTGCAGGTTTTCCTACTTACAAAGCATGTAGAGGTCTGTAGTTTTTATCATAGGTACACTTCAACTGTGAGAGACGGAATCTAAAACAAAAATCCAGAAAATCACATTGTATGATTTTTAAGTAATTAATTAGCATTTTATTGCATGACATAAGTATTTGATCACCTACTAACCAGTAAGAATTCCGGCTCTCACAGACCTGTTGTTTTTCTTTAAGAAGCCCTCCTGTTCTCCACTCATTACCTGTATTAACTGCACCTGTTTGAACTCGTTACCTGTATAAAAGACACCTGTCCACACACTCAATCAAACAGACTCCAACCTCTCCACAATGGCCAAGACCAGAGAGCTGTGTAAGGACATCAGGGATAAAATTGTAGACCTGCACAAGGCTGGGATGGGCTACAGGACAATAGGCAAGCAGCTTGGTGAGAAGGCAACAACTGTTGGAAGATTATTAGAAAATGGAAGAAGTTCAAGATGACGGTCAATCACCCTCGGTCTGGGGCTCCATGCAAGATCTCACCTCGTGGGGCATCAATGATCATGAGGAAGGTGAGGGATCAGCCCAGAACTACACGGCAGGACCTGGTCAATGACCTGAAGAGAGCTGGGACCACAGTCTCAAAGAAAACCATTAGTAACACGACGCCGTCATGGATTCAAATCCTGCAGCGCACGCAAGGTCCACCTGCTCAAGCCAGCGCATGTCCAGGCCCGTCTGAAGTTTGCCAATGACCATCTGGATGATCCAGAGGAGGAATGGGAGAAGGTCATGTGGTCTGATGAGACAAAAATAGAGCTTTTTGGTCTAAACTCCACTCGCCGTGTTTGGAGGAAGAAGAAGGATGAGTACAACCCCAAGAACACCATCCCAACCGTGATGCATGGAGGTGGAAACATCATTCTTTGGGGATGCTTTTCTGCAAAAGGGACAGGACGACTGCACCGTATTGAGGGGAGGATGGATGGGGCCATGTATCGCGAGATCTTGGCCAACAACCTCCTTCCCTCAGTAAGAGCATTGAAGATGGGTCGTGGCTGGGTCTTCCAGCATGACAACGACCCGAAACACACAGCCAGGGCAACTAAGGAGTGGCTCCGTAAGTAGCATCTCAAGGTCCTGGAGTGAAAGTCTGTATTGCCCAGCGACAGCACCGAAACCTGAAGGATCTGGAGAAGGTATGTATGGAGGAGTGGGCCAAAATCCCTGCTGCAGTGTGTGCAAACCTGGTCAAGACCTACAGGAAACGTATGATCTCTGTAATTGCAAACAAAGGTTTCTGTACCAAATATTAAGTTCTGCTTTTCTGATGTATCAAATACTTATGTCATGCAATAAAATGCAAATGAATTATTTAAAAATCATACAATGTGATTTTCTGGATTTTTTGTTTTAGATTCCGTCTCTCACAGTTGAAGTGTACCTATGATAAAAATTACAGACCTCTACATGCTTTGTAAGTAGAAAAACCTGCAAAATCGTCAGTGTATCAAATACTTGTTCTCCCCACTGTATATACTGTTTTCTATTTTATAATATTCTACTGTATCTTAGTCCATGCCACTCTGTCATTGCTTGTCCATATATGTATATATTCTTAAATCCCATTCCTTACTAGTTTTGTTTGTATTGGGTATATGTTGATAAATTGTTAGATATTACTTGTTAGATATTACTGCACTGTCGGAGCTAGAAGCACTAGCATTTGGCTACACCCGCAATAACATCTGCTAAACACGTGTATGTGACCAATAAAATTTGATTTGATTTGATTTGCTGCTGGAGAGTCAGTACTATCAAAACTTAGCATCAAACTTTGTTCATTTGCACAATGTCTCTCATTCACATTCGCTTGTAAATGTCCAAACTCACCAAATATGACATTCGGTAGCTATATATGTATAACTTTATGAGCTGGATTGCCTGTCTTTGCAATTGGTTTATTTTCATCTGCGCTCGTTAGCATATTTAGCTAGCAGCCTCCATGGAAGTTCACTATTACTTGTGCTAATTTTATTAGCATTCTGGTAATAGACGCCCAATGTGCTTTTTTTAGCTTCTTTTGGTGCCCCCTTGTGTACTAAGCCGGTAATACCGTAAATCCCGGGGTGAGAGAAGGACGGTATGACGATATGAAAATCTGGATACCGCCAAACCATATCCTACGTCACACAGGATTAAAAGATATATAGTTATATATGTCCGTGGGAAACAGGGCTATTGCTCAAAGCCAGCCGTTTTTGATCTAGGTCGTCCACAGATCAATTCCTAAGCAAAAATGTCAGTCGGAACAGGTACCAGAACCACGGAGGTTCCCTAAACAGGGAACTTTACATCTAAGAGGTTTAAAAAAAACAATATTGTTATATTTTTCCATTGTGTGAATGATTGCGGATTGATTTCCAGGTTTTTAGTATACGTTTTTTTCAAGATGATTTACGAGAAATGTATCGTCCAGCCCATCTGGTATCTCACGGCACCCTTATATGCCATGTCTTGAAATATGAAGACAGACGGATTAAAAGTAAGTTTAGCTCAGCTGGTAGCTCAGCTGGTAGAGCATGGCACTTGTAACGCCAGGGTAGTGGGTTCGATCCCCGGGACCACCCATACACAAAAATGTATGCACACATGACTGTAAGTCGCTTTGGATAAAAGCGTCTGCTAAATGGCATATTATTATTATTATTACATTTAAATACTTCTGACAGAAAACTTTCTAGCTCCGCCCATAACTTTTGGACTTGATAACATTCCCAGAAGGCATGGATTATTGAGTCATTATTACTGACTATGCCGTTGTGCTGTAGAATTTGTGAATTTTGTCTATTGTATAATAAATTATATACAGTGGGGGGAAAAAGTATTTAGTCAGCCACCAATTGTGCAAGTTCTCCCACTTAAAAAGATGAGAGAGGCCTGTAATTTGCATCATAGGTACATGTCAACTATGACAGACAAAATCAGAAAAAAAAATTCCAGAAAATCACATTGTAGGATTTTTTATGAATTTATTTGCAAATTATGGTGGAAAATAAGTATTTGGTCACCTACAAACAAGCAAGATTTCTGGCTCTCACAGACCTGTAACTTCTTCTTTAAGAGGCTCCTCTGTCCTCCACTTGTTACCTGTATTAATGGCACCTGTTTGAACTTGTTATCAGTATAAAAGACACCTGTCCACAACCTCAAACAGTCACACTCCAAACTCCACTATGGCCAAGACCAAAGAGCTGTCAAAGGACACCAGAAACAACATTGTAGACCTGTACCAGGCTGGGAAGACTGAATCTGCAATAGGTAAGCAGCTTGGTTTGAAGAAATCAACTGTGGGAGCAATTATTAGGAAATGGAAGACATACAAGACCACTGATAATCTCCCTCGATCTGGGGCTCCACGCAAGATCTCACCCTGTGGGGTCAAAATGATCACAAGAACGGTGAGCAAAAATCCCAGAACCACACGGGGGGACCTAGTGAATGACCTGCAGAGAGCTGGGACCAAAGTAACAAAGCCTACCATCAGTAACACACTACGCCGCCAGGGACTCAAATCCTGCAGTGCCAGACGTGTCCCCCTGCTTAAGCCAGTACATGTCCAGGCCCGTCTGAAGTTTGCTAGAGTGCATTTGGATGATCCAGAAGAGGATTGGGAGAATGTCATATGGTCAGATGAAACCAAAATAGAACTTTTTGGTAAAAACTCAACTCGTCGTGTTTGGAGGACAAAGAATGCTGAGTTGCATCCAAAGAATACCATACCTACTGTGAAGCATGGGGTGGAAACATCATGCTTTGGGGCTGTTTTTCTGCAAAGGGACCAGGACGACTGATCCATGTAAAGGAAAGAATGAATGGGGCCATGTATCGTGAGATTTTGAGTGAAAACCTCCTTCCATCAGCAAGGGCATTGAAGATGAAACATGGCTGGGTCTTTCAGCATGACAATGATCCCAAACACACCGCCCGGGCAACGAAGGAGTGGCTTCGTAAGAAGCATTTCAAGGTCCTGGAGTGGCCTAGCCAGTCTCCAGATCTCAACCCCATGGAAAATCTTTGGAAGGAGTTGAAAGTCCGTGTTGCCCAGCGACAGCCCCAAAACATCACTGCTCTAGAGGAGATCTGCATGGAGGAATGGGCCAAAATACCAGCAACAGTGTGTGAAAACCTTGTGAAGACTTACAGAAAACATTTGACCTGTGTCATTGCCAACAAAGGGTATATAACAAAGTATTGAGAAACTTTTGTTATTGACCAAATATTTATTTTCCACCATGATTTGCAAATAAATTCATTAAAAATCCTACAATGTGATTTACTGGATTTATTTTTCTCATTTTGTCTGTCATAGTTGACGTGTACCTATGATGAAAATTACAGGCCTCTCTCATCTTTTTAAGTGGGAGAACTTGCACAATTGGTGGCTGATTAAATACTTTTTTCCCCCACTGTATATTAGTTTATAGTGGATTAAGCTTACATTTTTGTTAGCTGTAATTTCGTTAGTTATGTTCCATCATTCCCTCCATCTTGTGCAAACATCAGTTCTTTTTTAATCTTGCTTCCAATAGTTTATATTTTTTTCTAAGAGATTGTCAGTTGGAAAGGCTCTCTGTAAGGGTTTGTATATCTTCCCTATCATATGAACATCATTTTCTGACTCAAATAAGATTCCCTCAAGGTTTCTCTGACGTTCAATTTTGAATCGAAAATATTGATAAATGTATATATCTTTTTTTTTATGTGTGCATATTTTATTAAACTGAAACATGTTATTGTATTTGTTTGTAAGTGTCTATGTTTTAATAAACCCCGTTTGATGTATCAGGTCTGGTAAGACCATTCTATTGTTTATAAGCTTTGTTATAGATTTTTTGTCACAATTTATTAAATTGATGGGTCTATAACCAGCAGGGGAAGCTCCAGATTTTCCTGGTTTTAATATAAATTAAATAACTGTTTAATACATGGAACTAGGAAGCTCTGAATTGAGTGACGTGTGTGTTGTCGTTTGTGTAAATAGGGGCGCTACTCTGTCCCAAAATGTTGAATAGAATTCTATGGGAAAGCCGTCCATTCCTGGTGCTTTTCTCCATGTGAATGTTTTAACAGTATCTAATATTTCTTCTTGGGTGACCTCTGTTTTTAGTGATTATTTTTAGTCTGCTGATAATTGCTTCAGAGTTGTTGAGTCTAAGAAGGCCGTATACATTTTCATAGAAGCTTTTAAAATGGTCATTGATCGCGTTGTTGTTTACAATTACCGCAAAATGTCCGAATGACGTCAGTTTGACCAGTTGTAAGGAAAAAGAAAGCTGTGAAAACAATCCATCGTGTTTCTGATAAGATTTCAGTTCAGCTTCGATACATATTTTATGTGGTTGAAATACTATCAGCTTTTATAGTGCTTTTATGATGAAGACAGCATCTCTACAGAGGGTATCTAACTGAGCATTGCATTCCCTCAAGACACAGAAATAAATAAATCATATTTCTCCATTCCTGTTACCAAGTCAAAATGTTGCCTACATTTGGTGCCTATAATTTTACTGCAAGAAATGCTTAATTCCGCAGGAGTTATTATAAAGGCTAAAGCCCTATTCGCGCGGGACTAGTATTACTAGAGAACGTTGGTTATGTATTTATTACCCCGAATTTCCGTTATTCCAGAGCACGATTCGGACAGGATGTGTTTTTTCCAAACTGCCCCCTATAATATTTTTTTCTTTCTATAAATGGACAGTTATAAGGGAAGCCTAGAGGTTTGTTTTTTTTGAAGGCGTGAAGATATTTCAACAAGTCCAGGCGATAACAGGCTACACTGATAAAACTCGAGCTTGGTTCCCAAGTTTATAAACCATACCAAACCACCTTTGGTATAGTTTCGCCATTATATTTGAATTGAGGAAGTGTGATCATAATCATTAGGATATTTTAGCGATGGGCAGTAGAATACGTCCTAAATGCCCCCAGCCTTCAGATGGGAGCTAACCAGCTAACTTGCACTTGATATGCGTCTTTAGGCTATGGATGAGAAAGTTAACTTGTTCCAAACGGTTAACTCTGTAGTTGTATGCTGCTTTGCGATTTTTTAACAGCAAGGGTTGTATTAAATACGCACAGTTTATTTTTTATTTTTTTGATGACGCATTTGGGGATGTTCAATTCATTCGCACAAAACGAATAAACTAAACCATTCACTGTGAAAGTTCATACATGTGGGCCCTTCATATATAGGCTATGAGCAGCCCTTCATATATAGGCTATGAGCAGCCCTTCATATATAGGCTATGGGCAGCCCTTCATATATAGGCTATGGGCAGCCCTTCATATATAGGCTATGAGCAGCCCTTCATATATAGGCTATGAGCAGCCCTTCATATATAGGCTATGAGCAGCCCTTCATATAGAGGCTATGGGCAGCCCTTCATATATAGGCTATGAGCAGCCCTTCATATCAAATCAAATGAGCAGCCAAATCAAATATATTGGTCCTATGCGAGCATGCAGCCCTTCAAACAGGTGCAGACTTACAGTGATATGCTTACTTACAGCCCATATAAGGCAACAGTGCATTTATTTTAAACAAAATAGTAAGAATAAAACAACAACAAAAAATGTGTTGAGAAAAAATGAGCAGAAGTAAAAATATATAGGACAGTAGGGAGGCTATATATACAATAGAATAAAGGCTATGGGCAGCCCTTCATATATACAGGCTATGGGTACCGTTGCATATATCAATGTGGGGGGCCCTTCATATATAGGCTTGAGGTAATATGTATATATGGGTAGAGTTAAATTTACTATGCATAAAATACTTATTGAGTTTCAGCAGCTCAAAAGGATGGGGTGGGGGGGCAGTGCAAATAGTCAGGGTAGCCTGATTAGCTGTTCAGGGAGTCGATATGGCTTGGGGACTAGAAGCTGTTGAGAAGACTTTTGGAGACTTGGCACTCCGGTACCGCCAAAAACCAGTAGGTTATTCTATGGTAGTCAATGTCTTGAATTTCAGTAGCAGAGAGAACAGTCTCTAAACAGTATGGGAGTCTTTGCCCCCAGGCTTTGACCTCTGGCATAGGCCTATTTGAAATCCTGTCTTGTGACTGTCGAATTTGTACAGCGCCTCACAGCATCACCCATAACACTGCTACCATCCTCTCTTTTACCGTACCAAATCTTACCCAAACATGAGCCTTGCTGTCAGAAGGCCTCCAGTCTCTACTACATAAACCTGTTCTGGCCCTCCATTCATAACAGGACTACTGTTCTGACCCTCCATTCTGTATAACATTTTGAGGTTCTGGACCCATGCCAAATCTTTTAGTCTCCTGAGGGGGCCCTCCTTCTGTCGTAGCTACTGTTCACGACTGTCCATTCTATGTGTTTGGACTACTGTTTCTAGTTCCATGGTGAACATGGAAACTAAGGAACTTGAAGCTCTATCAACCTGAAACACTGTTCTGACCCTCCGATCTATAACATGGGGGCGTACTGTCCTCTGACCTGTAGTCCACAATCTATAACTTTGTTTGAACGTTAGGTTTGTTTCTGGCCCTCCCTTCTATAACATGGTGATCAGGCCTCCTACTGTCTAATGATGGAAGGGCCCGTGTGGCTACATGCAGTCATGGGTCATTTTAGGTGAGAGCACGGGGATCTATAACATGAAACTACTGTTCTGGCCCTCCATTCTATAACATGAAACTACTGTTCTGGCCCTCCATTGTTAACATTAAACTACTGTTCTGGCCCTCCATTCTATAACATTACCTACTGTTCTGACCCTCCATTCTATACCATTAGACAGGATCCTGACCCTCCAGGTGTTCGGCCCCACATTCCTTACTTACTGATGAGGCCCTCCAGGGCACTATGGTGTTGAAACTACTGTTCTGGCAATCCATAGCTATCTCATGAAACTACTGTTCTGGCCCTCCATTGGAGTTGCATTAAACTACTGTTCTGACCCTCCATTCGGTATAACTTGGTAAACTACTGGTTTCTGATTATCCTGTTGATATGAGCATTGACTATCTTTCTGACCCTTCATTCTATAACGTTAGACTACTGGTTTTGGCCTCAGTCTATAACATTAAACTACTGTTCTGAACGAATCACCCTCCATTCGATAACATTAGACTACTGTTCTGGCCCTCCAGTCTATAACATGAAATTACTGTTCTGTTGCCAGTTGGTCCATTCACGTCCTGGTGCTTCCGTTTTTGCCTATAACATTAGACTACTTCTTCTGGCCCTCCATCGGCTACGGAAACGTTAGACTACTGTGGTCGTGGCCCTCCATTCTATAACATTAGACTACTGTTCTGGCCCTCCATTCTATAGCATGAAACTACTGTTAGCTCGTCCATTCTTGTGTCACTGGGCTACTGTTCTGTGCCTCCATTCTATAACATTGAACTACTGTTTCTGGCACTCCATTCTATAACATGAAAACTACCAGTTCTGGCCCTTCAATTCTTAGAACATGAAACTACTGTTTGGCCCTCCATTCTATAACATTCGGATGTCCTGACCCTCCATTCTATAACATTAAACTACTGTCCTGACCCTCCTGGTTATCTCATTAAACTTCCTGTTCTGGCCCTCCATTCTATAACATGAACTACTGTTCTCTGGCCCTCCATTCTATAACATGAAAGAAACTGTGATTCTGACCCTCCATTCTATAACTGAAACTACTGTTCTGAACCCTCCATCCTATAACGTCTGTCTGAGCAATCCCTGAACAGTGTAGCTTACTGTTCTGACCCTACCACCTTCTATAACTCTTTGCTGGGTGTTTACTGCTTTCTGGCCCTCCATTCTATAACATCAGGAGGAAACTACTGTTCAGCCCTCCATTCTATAACATTAGAGAGCTACTGTTATGGCCCTCCATTGGACTATAACATTAGACTACTGTTTCTGGCCCTCCATTCTATAACATTAGACTACTGTTCTGGCCCTCCATTCTAGAACATTAAGTTACTGTGTAACCCTCCATTCTACTAACACGCTGAACTACTGTTCTGTTTTCCATTCTATAACATTAAAACTACTGTTCTGACCCTCCATTCTATAACATTAAACTACTGTTCTTCCTACCCTACCTTCTATAACATTAAACTACTGTTCTGGGCCCTCCATTCTATACATGAAACTACTGTTCTGGCTCTCCATTTCTATAACATTAGACTACTGTTCTGGCCCTCCATTCTATAACATTAGACTACTGTTCTGACCCTCCCTTCTATAACATTAGACTACTGTTCTGACCCTCCCATCTATAACATGAAACTACTGTTCTGGCCCTCCATTCTATAACATTGAACTACTGTTCTGGCCCTACATTCTATAACATTAGACTACTGTTCTGACCCTCCATTCTATAACATAAGACTACTGTTCTGGCCCTCCATTCTATAACATGAAACTACTGTTCTGGCCCTCCCTTCTATAACATTAGACTACTGTTCGCCGTGGCCCTCCATTCTATAACATTAGACTACTGTTCTGGCCCTCCATTCTATAACATGAAACTACTGTTCTGGCCCTCCATTCTATAACATGAAACTACTGTTCTGACGCCTCCCTCCATTCTATAACATTTAAAACTACTGTTCTGGCCCTCCATTCTATAACATTAAACTACTGTTCTGACCCTGTCTTCTATAACATTAAACTACTGTTCTATAGGCCCTCCATTCTATAACATGAAACTACCTTGCCCTCCATTCTATAACATGAAACTACTGTTCTGACCCTCCATTCTCATGAAATAACATGAAAACTACTGTGTTCTGACCCTCCATTCTATAACAGGGAAACTACTGTTCTGACCTAGTATTCTATAACATTAAACTACTACTGTTTCTGGCCCTCCATTCCTATAACATGAAACTACTGTTCTGGCCCTCCATTCTATAACATTAGACTACTGTTCTGGCCCTCCATTCTATAACATTAGACTACTGTTCTGACCCTCCCTTCTATAACATTAGACTACTGTTCTGACCCTCCCATCTATAACATGAAACTACTGTTCTGGCCCAACATTCTATAACATTAAACTACTGTTCTGGCCCTACATTCTATAACATTAGACTACTGTTCTGGCCCTCCATTCTATAACATTAGACTACTGTTCTGACCCTCCATTCTATAACATTAGACTACTGTTCTGGCCCTCCATTCTATAACATTAGACTACTGTTCTGACCCTCCATTCTATAACATTAAACTACTGTTCGGGCCCTCCATTCTATAACATTAGACTACTGTTCTGACCCTCCATTCTATAACATTAGACTACTGTTCTGACCCTCCATTCTATAACATTAGACTACTGTTCTGACCCTCCATTCTATAACATTAGACTACTGTTCTGACCCTCCATTCTATAACATTAAACTACTGTTCTGACCCTCCATTCTATAACATTAGACTACTGTTCTGGCCCTCCATTCTATAACATGAAACTACTGTTCTGGCCCTCCATTCTATAACATTGAAACTACTGTTCTGGCCCTCCATTCTATAACATGAAACTACTGTTCTGGCCCTCCATTCTATAACATTAAACTACTGTTCTGGCCCTCCATTCTATAACATTAAACTACTGTTCTGGCCCTCCATTCTATAACATTAGACTACTGTTCTGACCCTCCATTCTATAACATTAAACTACTGTTCTGACCCTCCATTCTATAACATTAAACTACTGTTCTGGCCCTCCATTCTATAACATTAAACTACTGTTCTGACCCTCCATTCTATAACATTAGACTACTGTTCTGACCCTCCATTCTATAACATTAAACTACTGTTCTGACCCTCCATTCTATAACATTGAAACTACTGTTCTGGCCCTCCATTCTATAACATTAAACTACTGTTCTGGCCCTCCATTCTATAACATGAAACTACTGTTCTGGCCCTCCATTCTATAACATGAAACTACTGTTCTGGCCCTCCATTCTATAACATTAAACTACTGTTCTGGCCCTCCATTCTATAACATTAGAACTACTGTTCTGACCCTCCATTCTATAACATTAGACTACTGTTCTGACCCTCCATTCTATAACATTAGACTACTGTTCTGGCCCTCCATTCTATAACATGAAACTACTGTTCTGGCCCTCCATTCTATAACATGAAACTACTGTTCTGGCCCTCCATTCTATAACATGAAACTACTGTTCTGACCCTCCATTCTATAACATTGAACTACTGTTCTGGCCCTCCATTCTATAACATTAAACTACTGTTCTGACCCTCCCTTCTATAACATTAAACTACTGTTCTGGCCCTCCATTCTATAACATTAAACTACTGTTCTTGCCCTCCATTCTATAACATGAAACTACTGTTCTGACCCTCCATTCTATAACATTGAACTACTGTTCTGGCCCTCCATTCTATAACATTAAACTACTGTTCTGACCCTCCCTTCTATAACATTAAACTACTGTTCTGGCCCTCCATTCTATAACATGAAACTACTGTTCTGGCCCTCCATTCTATAACATGAAACTACTGTTCTGACCCTCCATTCTATAACATTAAACTACTGTTCTGACCCTCCATTCTATAACATTAAACTACTGTTCTGACCCTCCATTCTATAACATTAAACTACTGTTCTGGCACTCCATTCTATAACATGAAACTACTGTTCTGGCCCTCCATTCTATAACATTAGACTACTGTTCTGGCCCTCCATTCTATAACATTAGACTACTGTTCTGACCCTCCATTCTATAACATTAGACTACTGTTCTGACCCTCCATTCTATAACATGAAACTACTGTTCTGGCCCTCCATTCTATAACATTAAACTACTGTTCTGGCCCTCCATTCTATAACATTAGACTACTGTTCTGGCCCTCCCTTCTATAACATTAGACTACTGTTCTGGCCCTCCATTCTATAACATTAAACTACTGTTCTGACCCTCCATTCTATAACATTAGACTACTGTTCTGACCCTCCATTCTATAACATTAAACTACTGTTCTGACCCTCCATTCTATAACATTAGACTACTGTTCTGGCCCTCCATTCTATAACATGAAACTACTGTTCTGACCCTCCATTCTATAACATTAAACTACTGTTCTGGCCCTCCATTCTATAACATTAGACTACTGTTCTGGCCCTCCATTCTATAACATTAAACTACTGTTCTGACCCTCCATTCTATAACATTAAACTACTGTTCTGGCCCTCCATTCTATAACATTAAACTACTGTTCTGGCCCTCCATTCTATAACATTAAACTACTGTTCTGACCCTCCATTCTATAACATGAAACTACTGTTCTGGCC
Source organism: Coregonus suidteri (assembly GCA_036851935.1). Taxonomy (NCBI): domain Eukaryota; kingdom Metazoa; phylum Chordata; class Actinopteri; order Salmoniformes; family Salmonidae; genus Coregonus; species Coregonus suidteri. Next base: position 1,321,197 of record CM072247.1, on the reverse strand, counting down.
CTCCATTCTATAACATGAAACTACTGTTCTGGCCCTCCATTCTATAACATTAAACTACTGTTCTGGCCCTCCAATTCTATAACACATGAAACTACTGTTTTGGACCCTCCATTCTATAACATTAGACTACTGTTCTGACCCTCCATTCTATAACATTAAACTACTGTTCTGACCCTCCATTCTATAACATGAAACTACTGTTCTGGCCCTCCATTCTATAACATTAAACTACTGTTCTGACCCTCCATTCTATAACATTAGACTACTGTTCTGACCCTCCATTCTATAACATGAAAACTACTGTTCTGGCCCTCCATTCTATAACATTAAACTACTGTTCTGACCCTCCATTCTATAACATTAGACTACTGTTCTGACCCTCCATTCTATAACATTAGACTACTGTTCTGGCCCTCCATTCTATAACATGAAACTACTGTTCTGACCCTCCATTCTATAACATGAAACTACTGTTCTGACCCTCCCATTCTATAACATTAAACTACTGTTCTGGCCCTCCATTCTATAACATTAAACTACTGTTCTGGCCCTCCATTCTATAACATTAAACTACTGTTCTGGCCCTCCATTCTATAACATTAAACTACTGTTCTGACCCTCCATTCTATAACATTAAACTACTGTTCTGGCCCTCCATTCTATAACATTAGACTACTGTTCTGACCCTCCATTCTATAACATTAAACTACTGTTCTGGCCCTCCATTCTATAACATTAAACTACTGTTCTGACCCTCCATTCTATAACATTAAACTACTGTTCTGACCCTCCATTCTATAACATTAAACTACTGTTCTGGCCCTCCATTCTATAACATTAAACTACTGTTCTGACCCTCCATTCTATAACATTAAACTACTGTTCTGACCCTCCATTCTATAACATTAAACTACTGTTTCTGACCTCCATTCTATAACATTAAACTACTGTTCTGGCCCTCCATTCTATAACATTAAACTACTGTTCTGGCCCTCCATTCTATAACATTAAACTACTGTTCTGGCCCTCCATTCTATAACATTAGACTACTGTTCTGACCCTCCATTCTATAACATTAAACTACTGTTCTGACCCTCCATTCTATAACATTAAACTACTGTTCTGGCCCTCCATTCTATAACATTAAACTACTGTTCTGACCCTCCCTATAATTCTATAACATTAAACTACTGTTCTGTTCCCCTCCATTCTATAACATGAAAACTACTGTTCTGGCCCTCCATTCTATAACATTAAACTACTGTTCTGACCCTCCATTCTATAACATTAAACTACTGTTCTGACCCTCCATTCTATAACATTAGACTACTGTTCTGACCCTCCATTCTATAACATTAGAAACTACTGTTCTGGCCCTCCATTCTATAACATTAAACTACTGTTCTGACCCTCCATTCTATAACATTAAACTACTGTTCTGGCCCTCCATTCTATAACATTAGACTACTGTTCTGGCCCTCCATTCTATAACATTAACTACTGTTCTGGCCCTCCATTCTATAACATGAAACTACTGTTCTGGCCCTCCATTCTATAACATGAAACTACTGTTCTGGCCCTCCATTCTATAACATTAGACTACTGTTCTGGCCCTCCATTCTATAACATTAAACTACTGTTCTGGCCCTCCATTCTATAACATTAAACTACTGTTCTGGCCCTCCATTCTATAACATTAAACTACTGTTCTGGCCCTCCATTCTAAAACATGAAACTACTGTTCTGGCCCTCCAGTTCTATAACATGAAACTACTGTTCTGACCCTCCATTCTATAACATTAAACTACTGTTCTGGCCCTCCATTCTATAACATTAAACTACTGTTCTGGCCCTCCATTCTATAACATTAAACTACTGTTCTTGACCCTCCATTCTATATAACATTAGACTACTGTTCTGGCCCTCCATTCTATAACATTAAACTACTGTTCTGACCCTCCATTCTATAACATTAAACTACTGTTCTGACCCTCCATTCTATAACATTAAACTACTGTTCTGGCCCTCCATTCTATAACATTAAACTACTGTTCTGGCCCTCCATTCTATAACATTAGACTACTGTTCTGACCCTCCATTCTATAACATTAGACTACTGTTCTGGCCCTCCATTCTATAACATTAAACTACTGTTCTGACCCTCCATTCTATAACATTAAACTACTGCTTCTGGCCCTCCATTCTATAACATTAAACTACTGTTCTGGCCCTCCATTCTATAACATTAGACTACTGTTCTGACCCTCCATTCTATAACATTAGACTACTGTTCTGAACCCCTCCATTCTATAACATTAGACTACTGTTCTGACCCTCCATTCTATAACATTAGACTACTGTTCTGACCCTCCATTCTATAACATTAAACTACTGTTCTGACCCTCCATTCTATAACATTAAACTACTGTTCTGGCCCTCCATTCTATAACATGAAACTACTGTTCTGGCCCTCCATTCTATAACAACATTAAACTACTGTTTCTGACCCTCCATTCTATAACATTGAACTACTGTTCTGGCCCTCCATTCTATAACATTAGACTACTGTTCTGGCCCTCCATTCTATAACATTAAACTACTGTTCTGACCCTCCATTCTATAACATTAAACTACTGTTCTGGCCCTCCATTCTATAACATTAGACTACTGTTCTGACCCTCCATTCTATAACATTAAACTACTGTTCTGACCCTCCATTCTATAACATTAAACTACTGTTCTGGCCCTCCATTCTATAACATTATAAACTACTGTTCTGGCCCTCCATTCTATAACATTAGACTACTGTTCTGACCCTCCATTCTATAACATTAGACTACTGTTCTGGCCCTCCATTCTATAACATTAAACTACTGTTCTGACCCTCCATTCTATAACATTAAACTACTGTTCTGGCCCTCCATTCTATAACATTAGACTACTGTTCTGGCCCTCCATTCTATAACATTAGACTACTGTTCTGACCCTCCATTCTATAACATTAGACTACTGTTCTGACCCTCCATTCTATAACATTAGACTACTGTTCTGACCCTCCATTCTATAACATTAGACTACTGTTCTGGCCCTCCATTCTATAACATTAAACTACTGTTCTGACCCTCCATTCTATAACATTAGACTACTGTTCTGGCCCCTCCATTCTATAACATTAAACTACTGTTCTGACCCTCCATTCTATAACATTAGACTACTGTTCTGACCCTCCATTCTATAACATTAAACTACTGTTCTGGCCCTCCATTCTATAACATTAAACTACTGTTCTGGCCCTCCATTCTATAACATTAAACTACTGTTCTGGCCCTCCATTCTATAACATTAAACTACTGTTTCTGGCCCTCCATTCTATAACATTAGACTACTGTTCTGACCCTCCATTCTATAACATTAGACTACTGTTCTGACCCTCCCTTCTATAACATTAAACTACTGTTCTGGCCCTCCATTCTATAACATTAGACTACTGTTCTGACCCTCCATTCTATAACATTAAACTACTGTTCTGGCCCTCCATTCTATAACATTAAACTACTGTTCTGGCCCTCCATTCTATAACATTAAACTACTGTTCTGGCCCTCCATTCTATAACATTAAACTACTGTTCTGACCCTCCATTCTATAACATTAAACTACTGTTCTGACCCTCCATTCTATAACATTAAACTACTGTTCTGGCCCTCCATTCTATAACATTAAACTACTGTTCTGGCCCCTCCATTCTATAACATTAAACTACTGTTCTGCCCCTCCATTCTATAACATTAGACTACTGTTCTGACCCTCCATTCTATAACATTAAACTACTGTTCTGACCCTCCATTCTATAACATGAAACTACTGTTCTGGCCCTCCATTCTATAACATTAAACTACTGTTCTATCCCTCCATTCTATAACATTAGACTACTGTTCTGGCCCTCCATTCTATAACATTGAAACTACTGTTCTGGCCCTCCATTCTATAACATTAAACTACTGTTCTGACCCTCCATTCTATAACATTAGACTACTGTTCTGACCCTCCATTCTATAACATTAGACTACTGTTCTGGCCCTCCATTCTATAACATTAAACTACTGTTCTGACCCTCCATTCTATAACATGAAAACTACTGTTCTGACCCTCCATTCTATAAACATTAAACTACTGTTCTGGCCCCTCCATTCTATAACATTAAACTACTGTTCTGGCCCTCCATTCTATAACATTAAACTACTGTTCTGATCCTCCATTCTATAACATTAAACTACTGTTCTGACCCTCCATTCTATAACATTAAACTACTGTTCTGGCCCTCCATTCTATAACATTAAACTACTGTTCTGACCCTCCCATTCTATAAAAACATTAAACTACTGTTCTGGCCCTCCATTCTATAACATTAAACTACTGTTCTGACCCTCCATTCTATAACATTAAACTACTGTTCTGACCCTCCATTCTATAACATTAAACTACTGTTCTGGCCCTCCATTCTATAACATTAAACTACTGTTCTGGCCCTCCATTCTATAACATTAAACTACTGTTCTGACCCTCCATTCTATAAACATTAAACTACTGTTCTGACCCTCCATTCTATAACATTAAACTACTGTTCTGGCCCTCCATTCTATAACATTAAACTACTGTTCTGACCCTCCATTCTATAACATTAAACTACTGTTCTGGCCCTCCATTCTATAACATTAGACTACTGTTCTGACCCTCCATTCTATAACATTAAACTACTGTTCTGACCCTCCATTCTATAACATTAAACTACTGTTCTGGCCCTCCATTCTATAATATTAAACTACTGTTCTGACCCTCCATTCTATAACATTAAACTACTGTTCTGACCCTCCATTCTATAACATTAAACTACTGTTCTGGCCCTCCATTCTATAACATTAAACTACTGTTCTGACCCTCCATTCTATAACATTAAACTAATGTTCTGACCCTCCATTCTATAACATTAGACTACTGTTCTGACCCTCCATTCTATAACATTAGACTACTGTTCTGGCCCTCCATTCTATAACATTAAACTACTGTTCTGACCCTCCATTCTATAACATTAAACTACTGTTCTGGCCCTCCATTCTATAACATTAGACTACTGTTCTGGCCCTCCATTCTATAACATTAGACTACTATTCTGGCCCTCCATTCTATAACACATGAAACTACTGTTCTGGCCCTCCATTCTATAACATGAAACTACTGTTCTGGCCCTCCATTCTATAACATTAGACTACTGTTCTGGCCCTCCATTCTATAACATTAAACTACTGTTCTGGCCCTCCAGTCTATAACATTAAACTACTGTTCTGGCCCTCCATTCTATAACATTAAACTACTGTTCTGGCCCTCCATTCTAAAACATGAAACTACTGTTCTGGCCCTCCAGTCTATAACATGAAACTACTGTTCTGACCCTCCATTCTATAACATTGAACTACTGTTCTGGCCCTCCATTCTATAACATTAGACTACTGTTCTGGCCCTCCATTCTATAACATTAAACTACTGTTCTTGCCCTCCATTCTATAACATTAGACTACTGTTCTGGCCCTCCATTCTATAACATTAGACTACTGTTCTGACCCTCCATTCTATAATATTAAACTACTGTTCTGACCCTCCATTCTATAACATTAAACTACTGTTCTGGCCCTCCATTCTATAACATTAGACTACTGTTCCGGCCCTCCATTCTATAACATTAGAGTACTGTTCTGACCCTCCATTCTATAACATTAGACTACTGTTCTGGCCCTCCATTCTATAACATTAAACTACTGTTCTGACCCTCCATTCTATAACATTAAACTACTCTTCTGGCCCTCCATTCTATAACATTAGACTACTGTTCTGGCCCTCCATTCTATAACATTAGACTACTGTTCTGACCCTCCATTCTATAACATTAGACTACTGTTCTGACCCTCCATTCTATAACATTAGACTACTGTTCTGACCCTCCATTCTATAACATTAGACTACTGTTCTGACCCTCCAGTTCTATAACATTAAACTACTGTTCTGGCCCTCCATTCTATAACATTAAACTACTGTTCTGGCCCTCCATTCTAAAACATGAAACTACTGTTCTGGCCCTCCAGTCTATAACATGAAACTACTGTTCTGACCCTCCATTCTATAACATTGAACTACTGTTCTGGCCCTCCATTCTATAACATTAGACTACTGTTCTGGCCCTCCATTCTATAACATTAAACTACTGTTCTTGCCCTCCATTCTATAACATTAGACTACTGTTCTGGCCCTCCATTCTATAACATTAGACTACTGTTCTGACCCTCCATTCTATAATATTAAACTACTGTTCTGACCCTCCATTCTATAACATTAAACTACTGTTCTGGCCCTCCATTCTATAACATTAGACTACTGTTCTGGCCCTCCATTCTATAACATTAGAGTACTGTTCTGACCCTCCATTCTATAACATTAGACTACTGTTCTGGCCCTCCATTCTATAACATTAAACTACTGTTCTGACCCTCCATTCTATAACATTAAACTACTGTTCTGGCCCTCCATTCTATAACATTAGACTACTGTTCTGGCCCTCCATTCTATAACATTAGACTACTGTTCTGACCCTCCATTCTATAACATTAGACTACTGTTCTGACCCTCCATTCTATAACATTAGACTACTGTTCTGACCCTCCATTCTATAACATTAAACTACTGTTCTGACCCTCCATTCTATAACATTAGACTACTGTTCTGACCCTCCATTCTATAACATTAGACTACTGTTCTGACCCTCCATTCTATAACATTAGACAATGTTCTGACCCTCCATTCTAGAACATTAAACTACTGTTCTGGCCCTCCATTCTATAACATTAAACTACTGTTCTGGCCCTCCATTCTATAACATTAAACTACTGTTCTGGGCCCTCCATTCTATAACATTAGACTACTGTTCTGACCCTCCATTCTATAACATTAGACTACTGTTCTGACCCTCCCTTCTATAACATGAAACTACTGTTCTGGCCCTCCATTCTATAACATTAGACTACTGTTCTGACCCTCCATTCTATAACATGAAACTACTGTTCTGGCCCTCCATTCTATAACATTAAACTACTGTTCTGGCCCTCCATTCTATAACATTAAACTACTGTTCTGGCCCTCCATTCTATAACATTAGACTACTGTTCTGACCCTCCATTCTATAACATTAGACTACTGTTCTGACCCTCCATTCTATAACATTAGACTACTGTTCTGGCCCTCCATTCTATAACATTAGACTACTGTTCTGACCCTCCATTCTATAACATTAGACTACTGTTCTGACCCTCCATTCTATAACATGAAACTACTGTTCTGGCCCTCCATTCTATAACATTAGACTACTGTTCTGGCCCTCCATTCTATAACATTAGACTACTGTTCTGGCCCTCCATTCTATAACATTAGACTACTGTTCTGACCCTCCATTTTATAACATTAGACTACTGTTCTGACCCTCCCTTCTATAACATTAGACTACTGTTCTGACCCTCCCTTCTATAACATTAGACTACTGTTCTGACCCTCCATTCTATAACATTAGACTACTGTTCTGACCCTCCATTCTATAACATTAGACTACTGTTCTGGCCCTCCATTCTATAACATTAGACTACTGTTCTGGCCCTCCATTCTATAACATTAAACTACTGTTCTGGCCCTCCATTCTATAACATTAGACTACTGTTCTGACCCTCCATTCTATAACATTAGACTACTGTTCTGGCCCTCCCTTCTATAACATTAGACTACTGTTCTGGCCCTCCATTCTATAACATTAGACTACTGTTCTGACCCTCCCATTCTATAACATTAGACTACTGTTCTGGCCCTCCATTCTATAACATTAGACTACTGTTCTGACCCTCCATTCTATAACATTAGACTACTGTTCTGACCCTCCCTTCTATAACATGAAACTACTGTTCTGGCCCTCCATTCTATAACATTAGACTACTGTTCTGACCCTCCATTCTATAACATGAAAACTACTGTTCTGGCCCTCCATTCTATAACATTAAACTACTGTTCTGGCCCTCCATTCTATAACATTAGACTACTGTTCTGACCCTCCATTCTATAACATTAGACTACTGTTCTGACCCTCCATTCTATAACATTAGACTACTGTTCTGGCCCTCCATTCTATAACATTAGACTACTGTTCTGACCCTCCATTCTATAACATTAGACTACTGTTCTGACCCTCCATTCTATAACATGAAACTACTGTTCTGGTTCTCCATTCTATAACATTAGACTACTGTTCTGGCCCTCCATTCTATAACATTAGACTACTGTTCTGACCCTCCATTCTATAACATTAGACTACTGTTCTGACCCTCCCTTCTATAACATTAGACTACTGTTCTGACCCTCCCTTCTATAACATTAGACTACTGTTCTGACCCTCCCTTCTATAACATTAGACTACTGTTCTGACCCTCCCTTCTATAACATTAGACTACTGTTCTGACCCTCCCTTCTATAACATTAGACTACTGTTCTGGCCCTCCATTCTATAACATTAGACAACTGTTCTGGCCCTCCAGTCTATAACATTAGACTACTGTTCTGACCCTCCCTTCTATAACATTAGACTACTGTTCTGACCCTCCCTTCTATAACATTAGACTACTGTTCTGGCCCTCCCTTCTATAACATTAGACTACTGTTCTGACCCTCCATTCTATTACATTAGACTACTGTTCTGACCCTCCCTTCTATAACATTAGACTACTGTTCTGGCCCTCCATTCAATAACATTAGACTACTGTTCTGACCCTCCCTTCTATAACATTAGACTACTGTTCTGACCCTCCATTCTATAACATTAGACTACTGTTCTGGCCCTCCATTCTATAACATTAGACTACTGTTCTGACCCCTCCCTTCTATAACATTAGACTACTGTTCTGACCCTCCCTTCTATAACATTAGACTACTGTTCTGACCCTCCCTTCTATAACATTAGACTACTGTTCTGACCCTCCCTTCTATAACATTAGACTACTGTTCTGACCCTCCCTTTCTATAACATTAGACTACTGTTCTACCCCTCCCTTCTATAACATTAGACTACTGTTCTGACCCTCCCTTCTATAACATTAGACTACTGTTCTGGCCCTCCATTCTATAACATTAGACTACTGTTCTGGCCCTCCAGTCTATAACATTAGACTACTGTTCTGACCCTCCCTTCTATAACATTAGACTACTGTTCTGACCCTCCCTTCTATAACATTAGACTACTGTTCTGGCCCTCCCTTCTATAACATTAGACTACTGTTCTGACCCTCCATTCTATTACATTAGACTACTGTTCTGACCCTCCCTTCTATAACATTAGACTACTGTTCTGGCCCTCCATTCAATAACATTAGACTACTGTTCTGACCCTCCCTTCTATAACATTAGACTACTGTTCTGACCCTCCATTCTATAACATTAGACTACTGTTCTGGCCCTCCATTCTATAACATTAGACTACTGTTCTGACCCTCCCTTCTATAACATTAGACTACTGTTCTGACCCTCCCTTCTATAACATTAGACTACTGTTCTGACCCTCCCTTCTATAAATTTAGACTACTGTTCTGACCCTCCCTTCTATAACATTAGACTACTGTTCTGGCCCCTCCCTTCTATAACATTAGACTATACTGTTCTGGCCCTCCCTTCTATAACATTAGACTACTGTTCTGACCCTCCATTCTATAACATTAGACTACTGTTCTGGCCCTCCATTCTATAACATTAGACTACTGTTCTGACCCTCCCTTCTATAACATTAGACTACTGTTCTGACCCTCCTTTCTATAACATTAGACTACTGTTCTGACCCTCCATTCTATAACATTAGACTACTGTTCTGGCCCTCCATTCTATAACATTAAACTACTGTTCTGACCCTCCATTCTATAACATTAAACTACTGTTCTGACCATCCATTCTATGACATTAGACTACTGTTCTGACCGTCCCTTCTATAACATTAGACTACTGTTCTGGCCCTCCCTTCTATAACAGACTACTGTTCTGACCCTCCCTTCTATAACAGACTACTGTTCTGACCCTCCATTCTATAACATTAGACTACTGTTCTGGCCCTCCCTTCTATAACATTAGACTACTGTTCTGACCCTCCCTTCTATAACATTAGACTACTGTTCTGGCCCTCCCTTCTATAACATTAGACTACTGTTCTGACCCTCCATTCTATAACATTAGACTACTGTTCTGGCCCTCCATTCTATAACATTAGACTACTGTTCTGACCCTCCATTCTATAACATTAGACTACTGTTCTGGCCCTCCCTCCCTTCTAACATAAACATTAAACTACTGTTCTGGCCCTCCATTCTATAACATTAAACTACTGTTCTGACCCTCCATTCTATAACATTAGACTACTGTTCTGGCCCTCCATTCTATAACATTAAACTACTGTTCTGGCCCTCCATTCTATAACATTAAACTACTGTTCTGACCCTCCATTCTATAACATTAGACTACTGTTCTGGCCCTCCATTCTATAACATGAAACTACTGTTCTGACCCTCCATTCTATAACATTAAACTACTGTTCTGACCCTCCATTCTATAACATTAGACTACTGTTCTGGCCCTCCCTTCTATAACATTAAACTACTGTTCTGGCCCTCCATTCTATAACATTAGACTACTGTTCTGAGCCCTCCCTTCTATAACATTAGACTACTGTTCTGGCCCTCCCTTCTATAACATTAGACTACTGTTCTGGCCCTCCCTTCTATAACATTAGACTACTGTTCTGGCCCTCCATTCTATATCATTAGACTACTGTTCTGGCCCTCCATTCTATAACATTAGACTACTGTTCTGACCCTCCATTCTATAAACATTGACCCTCCATTCTATAACATTAAACTACTGTTCTGGCCCTCCATTCTATAACATTAGACTACTGTTCTGACCCTCCCTTCTATAACATTAGACTACTGTTCTGACCCTCCATTCTATAACATTAGACTACTGTTCTGGCCCTCCATTCTATAACATTAGACTACTGTTCTGGCCCTCCATTCTATAACATTAGACTACTGTTCTGGCCCTCCCTTCTATAACATTAGACTACTGTTCTGGCCCTCCCTTCTATAACATTAGACTACTGTTCTGACCCTCCCTTCTATAACATTAGACTACTGTTCTGACCCTCCATTCTATAACATTAGACTACTGTTCTGGCCCTCCATTCTATAACATTAGACTACTGTTCTGGCCCTCCATTCTATAACATTAGACTACTGTTCTGGCCCTCCATTCTATAACATTAGACTACTGTTCTGACCCTCCATTCTATAACATTAGACTACTGTTCTGACCCTTCATTCTATAACATTAAACTACTGTTCTGACCCTCCATTCTATAACATGAAACTACTGTTCTGGCCCTCCATTCTATAACATTAGACTACTGTTCTGACCCTCCATTCTATAACATTAGACTACTGTTCTGGCCCTCCCTTCTATAACAGACTACTGTTCTGACCCTCCCTTCTATAACATTAGACTACTGTTCTGGCCCTCCATTCTATAACATTAGACTGTTCTGGCACTCCCTTCTATAACATTAGACTACTGTTCTGACCCTCCCTTCTATAACATTAGACTACTGTTCTGACCCTCCATTCTATAACATTAGACTACTGTTCTGACCCTCCCTTCTATAACAGACTACTGTTCTGACCTCCCTTCTATAACATCTATAGACTACTGTTCTGGCCCTCCCATTCTATAACATTAGACTACTGTTCTGGCCCTCCCTTCTATAACATTAGACTACTGTTCTGACCCTCCCTTCTATAACATTAGACTACTGTTCTGACCCTCCATTCTATAACATTAGACTACTGTTCTGGCCCTCCCTTCTATAACATTAGACTACTGTTCTGGCCCTCCATTCTATAACATTAGACTACTGTTCTGGCCCTCCATTCTATAACATTAGACTACTGTTCTGGCCCTCCAGTCTATAACATTAGACTACTGTTCTGACCCTCCATTTTATAACATTAGACTGTTCTGGCACTCCCTTCTATAACATGAAACTACTGTTCTGGCCCTCCATTCTATAACATTAGACTACTGTTCTGACCCTCCAGTCTATAACATTAGACTACTGTTCTGACCCTACATTCTATAACATTAGACTACTGTTCTGACCCTCCATTCTATAACATTAGACTACTGTTCTGACCCTACATTCTATTTATTTTGAACTCTCTATTTGCAGCTTTTGTCTTATTGAATTAAACTTCGACAATGTCATTTTTTGCCTTTGTGGATTGACGTGAACTTTTATGCAGTTCCCAAAAGCATGACTTGGCGGTTGGCTGTGTAGGCGCTGGTACAGTTAAGCCCTAACGTTGAGGCTTATGCAGTAATACCAGATATCCTAAAATAATGAAAGAAAAACCTCAATGTAGCATACAGATTCTCTTTATTCAACCAGCCCCACACCCACCCACCCACCCACCCTTCAAACCACCCTTCAGCCACACAATATTTAATGACCCTAAACCCGTATCCACGAGACTGTGTGTTATGAGTCAATCCTGGCATCACTAGTTCCTACCCCATTGAAGTTGACATTAAAAATGGTTAAGGTTAGGTAAGGGATTTGGTTATGTGTAAGGTTAGGGTAAGGGTTAGGGTTATGGTTTAGGGTAGGGACATCGCAAGGATCCCTGATAGCGCTGACCATAAACATATAGCATATATGGATGCAAGGACATCCATTATATAACAATTACAGTTTTAACCATGTTTTGAGGCTATACAGTGTTTGTTTTCAGTTAAACAGGCCTATGTTTGGTTCTGATGGGGGAAGAACAGTTCAACTAAACTCTTAGACCACATCTCCCGAGTGGTGCAGTGGTCTAAGGCACTGTATTGCAGTGCTAGCTGTGCCACTAGAGATCCTGGTTCGAATCCAGGCTCTGTCGTAGCCGACTGCGACCGGGAGACCCATGGGGCGGCGCACAATTGGCCCAGCGTCGTCCAGGGTAGGGGAGGGAATGGCCGGCAGGGATGAAGCTCAGTTAGTTGAGCATGGTGTTTGCAACGCCAGGGTTGTGGGTTCAATTCCCAAGGGGGGCCAGTAAAAAAAAAATATATATATATAAAATAGAATAATGTATGCACTCACTAACTGTAAGTCGCTCTGGATAAGAGTGTCTGCTAAATGATTGAAATGAAATAAATTCAACAAGGATGTATAACTTATTTTCTTCAATAATCAATGGGTAAACAGTGCCTAGTGAAAGTCTACACACCCTTGAACAGTTTTCACATTTGGAGATCAACTCCTTTACTGTCCAGCCACACCAGCTCAGGCTCAGGGTGCCAGCCTTCAGATTCACAGTTTGAGTGTTTGGCGCACGGTGGTGGAAGGTGGAGACAGTCCGTCAGGGAGGCTGAGGGTGGAGAGGGAGAGCCTACTGGTAGGGAGACAACAGAGAAGACGTATTGTAGACGCATGTCAAAAATGTTATAAACAATCACAGAGGTCAGACGTTTCTTGTAGTTGGCCACCAGGTTTGCTATCAGGAGGGATTTTGTCCCACTCCACTTTGCAAATCTTCTCCGTCATTAAGGTTTCGAGGCTGACGTTTGGCAACTCGAACCTTCAGCTCCCTCCACAGATTTTTTTGGGATTAAGGTCTGAAGACTGGCTAGGCTTCTTCTTGAGCCACTCCTTTGTTGCCTTGGCCGTGTGTTTTGGGTCATTGTCATGCTGGAATACCCATCCACGACCCATTTTCAATGCCCTGGCTGAGGGAAGGAGGTTCTCACCCAAGATTTGACCGTACATGGCCCCGTCCACCGTCCCTTTGATGCGGTGAAGTTGTCCTGTCCCCTTAGCACAGGGTTCTTCAATTCCGGTCCTGGAGTGCCGAAACACTTCTGTTTTTTATTTCTACCTGGTAGTTAATTGCACTCACCTGGTGTCCCAGGTCTGAATTAGCCCCTGATTAGAAGGAGAGGATGAAAAACAGAGGTGTTTCGGCCCTCCAGGACCGGAATTGAAGAACCCTGCCTTAGCAGAAAAACACCCCCAAAGTGGTCCTCTGTAGCTCAGCTGGTAGAGCACGGCGCTTGTAACGCCAAGGTAGTGGGTTCGATCCCCGGGACCACCCATACACAAAAATGTATGCACGCATGACTGTAAGTCGCTTTGGATAAAAGCGTCTGCTAAATGGCATATTATTATTATTATATTATTATTATAATGTTTCCACCTCCCTGTTTGACGGTGGGGATGGTGTTCTTGGGGTCATAGGCAGCATTCCTCCTCCTCCAAACATGGCGAGTTGAGTTGATGCCAAAGAGCTCGATTTTGGTCTCATCTGACCACAACACTTTCACCCAGTTCTCCTCTGAATCATTCAGATGTTCATTGGCAAACTTCAGACGGGCCTGTATATGTGCTTTCTTGAGCAGGGCGACCTTGCGGGCGCTGCAGGATTTCAGTCCTTCACGGCGTAGTGTGTTACCAATTGTTTTCTTGGTGACTATGGTCCCAGCTGCCTTGAGATCATTGATAAGATCCTCCCGTGTAGTTCTGGGCTGATTCCTCACCGTTCTCATGATCATTGCAACTCCACGAGGTGAGATCTTGCATGGAGCCCCAGGCTGAGAGAGATTGACAGGTCTTTTGTGTTTCTTCCATTTGCGAATAATCGTACCAACTGTTGTCACATTCTCACCAAGCTGCTTGGCGATGGTCTTGTAGCCCATTCCAGCCTTGTGTAGGTCTACAATCTTGTCCCTGACATCCTTGGAGAGCTCTTTGGTCTTGGCCATGATGGAGAGTTTGGAATCTGATTGATTGATTGCTTCTGTGGACAGGTGTCTTTTATACAGGTAACAAGTTGAGATTAGGAGCACTCCCTTTAAGAGTGTGCTCCTAATCTCAGCTCGTTACCTGTATAAAAGACAGCTGGGAGCCAGAAATCTTTTTGATTGAGAGGGGGTCAAATACTTATTTCCCTCATTAAAATGCAAATCAATGTATAACATTTTTGACATGCGTTTTTCTGGATTTTGTTGTTGTTATTCTGTCTCTCACTGTTCAAATAAACCTACCATTAAAATTATAGACTGATCATTTCTTTGTCAGTGGGCAAACGTACAAAATCAGCAGGGGATCAAATACTTTTTTCCCTCACTGTATATATATATAGTCAATCACACTTCTGTGAAATCAAACTGTCCACTTAGGAAGCAACACTGATTGACAATACATTTCACATGCTGTTGTGCAAATGGAATAGACAACAGGTGGAAATTATAGGCAATTAGCAAGACACCCCCAATAAAGGACTGGTTTGCAGGTGGTGACCACAGACCACTTCTCAGTTCCTATGCTTCCTGGCTGATGTTTTGGTCACTTTTGAATGCTGGCGGTGCTTTCACTCTAGTGGTAGCATGAGACGGAGTCTACAACCCACACAAGTGGCTCAGGTAGTGCAGCTCATCCAGGATGGCACATCAATGCGAGCTGTGGCAAGAAGGTTTTGCTGTGTCTGTCAGCGTAGTGTCCAGAGCATGGAGGCGCTACCAGGAGACAGGCCAGTACATCAGGAGACGTGGAGGAGACCGTAGGAGGGCAACAACCCAGCAGCAGGACCGCTACCTCTGCCTTTGTGCAAGGAGGAGCAGGAGGAGCACTGCCAGAGCCCTGCAAAATGACCTCCAGCAGGCCACAAATGTGCATGTGTCTGCTCAAACGGTCAGAAACAGACTCCATGAGGGTGGTATGAGGGCCCGACGTCCACAGGTGGGGGTTGTGCTTACAGCCCAACACCGTGCAGGACGTTTGGCATTTGCCAGAGAACACCAAGATTGGCAAATTCGCCCTGTGCTCACAGATGAAAGCAGGTTCACACTGAGCACATGTGACAGACGTGACAGAGTCTGTAGACGCCATGGAGAACGTTCTGCTGCCTGCAACATCCTCCAGCATGACCGGTTTGGCGGTGGGTCAGTCATGGTGTGGGGTGGCATTTCTTTGGGGGGCCGCACAGCCCTCGGCATTTACAGATAGGCCTACCATAGAAAAATAGGCTATAGCCTATGACAGTGGTTCCCATCCTTTTTCAGTTACTGTAACATCAACTGAATTCTGTTTCTGTTCTGCCCAGAGTTTCCCTGAAGTTCCCCCTCGTGCATTTTAAGCCCATGGTCTCATGAGTCTTCTTAAGTACCCCTGGTTGACATATGATATACTGTATAGTGGAACACTGCTGTCTGTCGTGGATCATGTCTCCCAAGTCGTCCTATAATTTATGTGGCCACCAGCAGATGCCTAAAAATAGATAATGACATTATATAATAATAATAATAATATGCCATTTAGCAGACGCTTTTATCCAAAGCGACTTACAGTCGTGCGTGCATACATTTTTGTGTATGGGTGGTCCCGGGGATCGAACCCACTACCTTGGCGTTATAAGCGCCGTGCTCTACAGTTGAGCTACAGAGGATTGGTTAAGCCAGGATTGGCCGAAGGACTGAAATTAATATAATTAGTGTGAGTGGGGTTCCCCCCAAAAAAAATTCTGTAGTAAAATCTAATTAATTTATAGCATAGATTCTCTAGGGATCTAATAGCCTTAATGGGCTGAATTTCTGCTTTTCTCCGAGGTGAAATTATTACATTCATTAGTTGTTTTATTCTTCCATCACCTGCTGAATAAACACCTCCTTCTTCTGAAGAAGTTCATCAGGCCAGATATGCTGAAGTGGACTTCGGCCCGAGGACTATCAGCCGGAACCGAGAGTAATAGGATTCTGCCGGACTCTGGAAGAGCTCGGCCCGTATGAAGCCCCCCCCTCCCCCCCCCAATTTTACAGAGAGGAGGCTCCCTAAATGTGCCCTACGTCTGTCAATCTTATCGAATGTGTGATTTAGGTCGCCTGTCTGGGTTTGATCTAATATAGCTTGAATTCTATCTAACAACACATCTGCTGACAATCTCTCTAAGTGTTGAAGAAGGTCCCCTGTAGCTCAGTTGGTAGAGCATGGCGTTTGCAACGCCAGGGTTGTGGGTTCGTTTCCCACGGGGGGCCAGTATGAAAATGTATGCACTCACTAACTGTAAGTGACTCTGGATAAGAGCGTCTGCTAAATGACTAAAATGTAAGAACCTTGTGCTTTTTTCCTCCATCATGAAGCTTGTGCACATTCCATGTGATACGTTGGATTTTGTTGGTCTTTAGTTGTATAGAATCAAAGTTAACCTTATCTGTTCCGTCTATCATTAAATAACCAGATAAAACATTTTAGCAGATGTCATATGAGGGTGGACATACCATAGAATGGGAGGATCATAGTATGAATACATAGTTATTGCATACATTACTTCGGGTAGGTAGCGTTTTCCCAGATTTGTTTGTCGGACTGCCAGATGAAGCGTGATTCATCACTCCAGAGAACGCGTTTCCACTGCTCTAGAGTCCAATGGCGGAGAGCTTTACACCACTCCAGCTTTACACCACTCCATCTTTACACCACTCCAGCTTTACACCACTCCAGCTTTACACCACTCCATCTTTACACCACTCCATCTTTACACCACTCCAGCTTTACACCACTCCAGCTTTACAACACTCCAGCCGACGCTTGGCATTGCACATGGTGATCTTAGGCTTGTGTGCGGCTGCTCGGCCATGGAAACCCATTTCATGAAGCTCCCAACGAACAGTTATTGTGCTGACATTGCTTCCAGAGGCAGTTTGGAACTCGGGAGCGAGTGTTGCAACCGAGGACAGACGATTTTTACGCGCTATGTGCTTCAGCACTCAGCGGTCCCGTTCTGTGATCTTGTGTGGCCTACCACTTCGCGGCTGAGCTGCTCCTAGACGTTTCCACTTCACAATAACAGCACTTACAGTTGACCGGGGCAGCTCTAGCAGGGCAGAAATTTGACGAACTGACTTGGTGCCATCCTTTTATTTATTTATTTTTATTTAACCTTTATTTAACCAGGTAAGCCAGTTGAGAACAAGTTCTCATTTACAACTGCGACCTGGCCAAGATAAAGCAAAGCAGTGCGATAAAAACAACAACACAGAGTTACATATGGGGTAAAAAAAACATAAAGTCAAAAAATACAACAGAAAATATATATACAGTGTGTGCATCCTATGGTGGCATCCTATGGTGGCATCCTATGGTGGCATCCTCTGGTGGCATCCTATGTACGTGCCAAGTTGAAAGTCACTGAGCTCTTCAGTAAGGCCATTCTACTGCAATGTTTGTCTATGGAGATTGCATGGCTGGGTGCTCTATTTTATACACCTGTCAGCAACGGGTGGGGCTAAAATAGCCAAATCCACTAATTTGAAGGGGCGTCCACATACCTTTGAAGGGCTGTCCACATACCTTTTAAGGGCTGTCCACATACCTTTGAAGGGCTGTCCACATACCTTTGAAGGGCTGTCCACATACTGCTGTATATAGAGTGTACATTGGAGAATGACTGCCGCTTAAGTACTGTGGTTGGTTTGTATTACCATATCAATTAAATTAAAGTACAGTGGCTGGTGGAGGTCTACTGGGGCAGAATGGGTCCACCAAGAGACTGGAGGGGATGAGTGGAGGCCTCAGAGAGACTGGAGGGGATGAGTGGAGGGGATGAGTGGAGGCCTCAGAGAGACTGAAGGGGATGAGTGGAGACCTCAGAGAGACTGAAGGGGATGAGAGGGGATGAAGGGGATGAGTGGAGACCTCAGAGAGACTGAAGGGGATGAGTGGAGGCCTCAGAGAGACTGAAGGGGATGAGTGGAGGCCTCAGAGAGACTGAAGGGGATGAGTGGAGACCTCAGAGAGACTGAAGGGGATGAGTGGAGGCCTCAGAGAGACTGAAGGGGATGAGTGGAGGCCTCAGAGAGACTGAGTGGGGGATGAGTAGAGGCCTCAGAGAGACTGAAGGGGATGAGTGGAGACCTCAGAGAGACTGAAGGGGGTGAGTGGAGGCCTCTGAGAGACTGAAGGGGATGAGTGGAGACCTCAGAGAGACTGAAGGGGATGAGTGGAGACCTCAGAGAGACTGAAGGGGATGAGTGGAGACCTCTGAGAGACTGGCCTCAGAGAGACTGGGGGATGAGTGGAGGCCTCAGAGAGACTGAAGGGGATGAGTGGAGACCTCAGAGAGACTGAAGGGGATGAGTGGAGACCTCAGAGAGACTGAAGGGGATGAGTGGAGACCTCAGAGAGACTGAAGGGGATGAGTGGAGGCCTCAGAGAGACTGGAGGGGATGAGTGGAGACCTCAGAGAGACTGAAGGGGATGAGCGGAGGCCTCAGAGAGACTGAAGGGGATGAGTGGAGGCCTCTGAGAGACTGAAGGGGATGCGTGGAGACCTCAGAGAGACTGAAGGGGATGAGTGGAGGCCTCAGAGAGACTGGAGGGGATGAGTGGAGACCTCAAAGAGACTGAAGGGGATGAGTGGAGACCTCAGAGAGACTGGAGGGGATGAGTGGCCTCAGAGAGACTGGAGGGGATGAGTGGAGACCTCAGAGAGACTGGAGGGGATGAGCGGAGGCCTCAGAGAGACTGAAGGGGATGAGTGGAGGCCTCAGAGAGACTGAAGGGGATGAGTGGAGACCTCAGAGAGACTGAAGTGGGGGATGAGTGGAGGCCTCCTCAGAGAGACTGGAGGGGATGAGTGGAGACCTCAGAGAGACTGAAGGGGATGAGTGGAGACCTCAGAGAGACTGAAGGGGGATGAGTGGAGACCTCAGAGAGACTGGAGGGGATGAGTGGAGGCCTCAGAGAGACTGAAGGGGATGAGTGGAGGGGATGAGTGGAGACCTCAGAGAGACTGAAGGGGATTAGTGGAGGCCTCAGAGAGACTGAAGGGGATGAGTGGAGGGGATGAGTGGAGGGGATGAGTGGAGACCTCAGAGAGACTGGAGGGGTTGAGTGGAGACCTCAGAGAGACTGGAGGGGATGAGTGGAGGCTCCACACACACCTCAGAGAAGGGTCTGATGCCTTCCCAGTCACCACATCCCAGTCACCCCATCCCAGTCACCCCATCCCAGTCACCCCATCCCAGTCACCACATCCCAGTTACCACATCCCCCAGATAAAGCCCCTCTCCATTCTCATCAACAACCACCATTAAATCTTAGTTATGATGACAAACAAGGAATCATAATGAGTCCACATCCTTTTCCTAATCTGTCCAGAACTCTTATTCATTTTACAGCCAGTTTGCAAGTCACAAAAAAATAAAATAAAATGACATTGAAGTATAATTAAGCCCTTCCTTCTCTCTCTCCCAAACCCAGTTCTCCCCCTTTAGCTTATTCCAACCTCCCATCTTTAATCACCTATTTCTAATCAATACAAAATGGAAAAACAATTACAGAATGAAGTTGGCTAAATGAGAAGGAGTAGGCTACAACGATCAACCATCTGGTAGGCTGTTGTTTAATCTGAATGGAGATGTTGTAGACAAGGACAGGAAGCACAGCAAAATGGCCTCAATTAGCCTTGCTAGCTAGCTAACTGGCTAACTTAGCTGGCTACTGTAGTTGGCTTCTTTACATCGATTTGATGCGGTCAAGACAGACACTACCAGATGAGATGATAGAGAACCTATCTAACTGTCTCTGTGTCAGACACACCGGCCCCTGGGTCATGGCTAGAAGGGATCCATCTTTTGTCAAATTAACATCAGATTTGACTTTCTTTCTCCTCTCCTCTCCCCTCCCCTCCCCTCCCCTCCTTCCCCATCCCTCCCCATCTCTCCTCTCCTCTCCTCTCCTCTCCTCTCCTCTCTTCTCCTTCCCCATCCCTCCCCATCTCTCCTCTCCTCTCCTCTCCTCTCCTCTCCTCTCCTCTCCTCTCCTCTCCCTCTCCTCTCCTCCCCCCTCTCCTCTCCTCTCCTCTCCTCTCCTTCCCCATCTCTCCTCTCCTCTCCTCTCCTTCCCCATCTCCCCTCTCCTCTCCTCTCCCTCCCCATCTCCTTCCCCATCCCTCCCCATCTCCTCTCCTCTCCTCTCCTCTCCTCTCCTCTCCTCTCCTCTCCTCTCCTCTCCTCTCCTCTCCTCTCCTCTCCTCTCCTCTCCTTCCCATCTCTCCTCTCCTCTCCTCTCCTTCCCCATCTCTCCTCTCCTCTCCTCTCCTCTCCTCTCCTCTCCTCTCCTCTCCTCTCCTCTCCTCTCCTCTCTTCTCCTTCCCCATCCCTCCCCATCTCTCCTCTCCTCTCCTCTCCTCTCCTCTCCTCTCCTTCCCCATCTCTCCTCTCCTCTCCTCTCCTCTCCTTCCCCATCTCTCCTCTCCTCTCCTCTCCTTCCCCATCTCTCCTCTCCTCTCCTCTCCTCTCCTCTCCTCTCCTCTCCTCTCCTCTCCTCTCCTCTCCTCTCCTCTCTTCTCCTTCCCATTCCCCATCTCTCCTCTCCTCTCCTCTCCTCTCCTCTCCTCTCCTCTCCTCTCCTCTTCTCTCCCATCTCCTCTCCTCTCCTCTCCTTCCCCATCTCTCCTCTCCTCTCCCTCTCCTTCCCCATCTCTCCTCTCCTCTCCTCTCCTCTCCTCTCCTTCCCCATCTCTCCTCTCCTCTCCTCTCCTCTCCTTCCCCATCTCTCCTCTCCATCTCCTCTCCTCTCCTTCCCCATCTCTCCTCTCCTCTCCTCTCCTCTCCTTCCCCATCTCTCCTCTCCTCTCCTCTCCTCTCCTCTCCTCTCCTCTCCTCTCCTCTCCTCTCCTCTCCTCTCCTCTCCTCTCCTCTCCTTCCCCATCTCTCCTCTCCTCTCCTCTCCTTCCCCATCTCTCCTCTCCTCTCCTCTCCTCTCCTCCTTATTGTATTATTAGATATTATTGTATTTCAACAATCCAGAAAATATATCATGATATTATTTGAATAGTGAAATAATTTCAAATGCCCATCCCCACCCTCTATGTCTTTCTATCTGTTTTGTCTCTCTCTGTTCTAACCTCCTCACCATTATGGGGGTTAAGCGCCACAGTTCAGTACCAGACATGTTATGTTGTGTAGGGATCTGGACTGTAGCTCTTTAGGGATCTGGACTGTAGCTCTTTAGGGATCTGGACTGTAGCTCTTTAGGGATCTGGACTGTAGCTCTTTAGGGATTTGGACTGTAGCTCTTTAGGGATCTGGACTGTAGCTCTGTAGGGATCTGGACTGTAGCTCTTTAGGGATCTGGACTGTAGCTCTTTAGGGATCTGGACTGTAGCTCTTTAGGGATCTGGACTGTAGCTCTTTAGGGATCTGGACTGTAGCTCTTTAGGGATCTGGACTGTAGCTCTGTAGGGATCTGGACTGTAGCTCTGTAGGGATCTGGACTGTAGCTCTTTAGGGATCTGGACTGTAGCTCTGTAGGGATCTGGACTGTAGCTCTTTAGGGATCTGGACTGTAGCTCTTTAGGGATTTGGACTGTAGCTCTTTCTCTCTCTCCGTTCCATTCTCATGACAGCTGTAATGAACATGCTCCATTCTGCACCATACCACTAATTTGAGAAATTTCCAGTACAAAGACATAATTACAGTAACTAATTAGCTGAAGAGTCCACAGCTCAGAGATCCTCCGCAGTTCAACCACACGCCTACCTGAAGATGACTAAAATAGGAAGCAGCTGTCAAGACAACGCTGGTTATTCAGATCTGTAAGTTACAGAGAGGAGAGATAGATAGATAGATCATGTTAATTCATTTCTAATAGTTTTTTGTTGATGTTAAATTAGTTTCTTCTCACTTTTGATTATTGTTTATTTCACTTGCTATATATTAGGACGATCATCCGTTCACCCACACCGCGTCTCACAAAGACACGGCGGTTGGAACCAAAGAACGCAAATTTGGACTCATCAGACCAAAGGACAAATTTCCACCGGTCTAATGTCCATTGCTCGTGTTTCTCTGAACAGTTGATGTTAAGACGTGTCTGTTACTTGAACTCTATGAAGCATTTATTTGGGGTGCAATTTCTGAGGCTGGTAACTCTAATTAACTTATCCTCTGCAGCAGAGTTAACTATGGGTCTTCCATTCCTATGGCGGTCCTCATGAGAGCCAGTTTCATCATAGCGCTTGATGGTTTTTGAGACTGCACTTGAAGAAACGTTAAAACTTATTGAAATCTGGGTGGAGGCCGGCTAGTGATGGCTATTTAACAGTCGGATGGCCTTGAGATAGAAGCTGTTTTTCAGTCTCTCGGTCCCAGCTTTGATGCACCTGTACTGACCTCGCCTACTGGATGATTGCGGGGTGAACAGGCCGTGGCCTCCTGAGATTGAAGAGGCGCTGTTGCGGCTTCTTCACCACACTGTCTGTGTGGGTGGACCATTTAAGATTGTCAGTGATGTGTACGCCGAGGAACTTGAAGCTTTTCACCTTCTCCACTGCGGTCCCGTCGATGTGGATAGGGGGGTACTCCCTCTGCTGTTTCCTGAAGTCCACGATCATCTCCTTTGTTTTGTTGATGTTGAGTGAGAGGTTATTTTCCTGGCACCACACTCCCAGAGCCCTCACCTCCTCCCTGTAGGCTGTCTCATCGTTGTTGGTAATCAGGCCTACTACTGTTGTGTCGTCTGCAAACTTGATGATTGAGTTGGAGGCGTGCTTGGCTACGCAGTCATGGGTGAACAGGGAGTACAGGAGGGGGCTGAGCATGCACCCTTGTGGGGCCCCAGTGTTGAGGATCAGCGAAGTGGAGATGTTGTTTCCTACCTTCACCACCTGGGGGCGGCCCATCAGGAAGTCCAGGACCCAGTTGCACAGGGCGGGGTTCAGACCCAGGGCCTCGAGCTTAATGATGAGCTTGGAGGGTACTATGGTGTTGAAGGCTGAGCTGTAGTCAATGAACAGCATTCTTACATAGGTATTCCTCTTGTCCAGATGGGATAGGGCAGTGGGCAGTGCGATGGTGATTGCATCGGCTCTGGATAAGAGCGTCTGCTAAATGACTAAAATGTAAATGTAATGCATCGTCTGTGGATCTATTGGGGCGGTATGCAAATTGAGAGAGAGAGGAGGAATTGAGAGAGAGAGAGAGAGAGGAGAGACCGGGGAGAGAGAGAGAGAGAGAGAGAGAGAGAGAGAGAGAGAGAGGAGAGACCGGGAGAGACCGGAGAGAGAGAGAGAGAGAGAGAGAGAGAGAGGGGAGAGAGGAGGGAGAGAGAGAGAGAGAGAGAGAGAGAGAGAGAGAGAGAGAGAGAGAGAGAGAGAGAGAGAGAGAGAGAGAGAGAGAGATGTTGTTGCTCAGGCAGCACTCAGCACAGAGTGGAGGGGTAGGAGCAGTGCCTAATTGGTAAATTGGGAGGTTCCTTAACAAAAAGTGAGCAGAGAGGGGGTTTAACTGAGGTACCGTAATGCATTAAAAAAAAACTTTATAATAAAGCATTGCATGGTGTAGTGGCATACAGCAGAACAGAACAGTAGAGTCCTGTATTATCATGGTGTAGTGGCATACAGCAGAACAGTAGAGTCCTGTATTATCATGGTGTAGTGGCATACAGCAGAACAGTAGAGTCCTGTATTATCATGGTGTAGTGGCATACAGCAGAACAGTAGAGTCCTGTATCATCATGGTGTAGTGGCATACAGCAGAACAGAACAGTAGAGTCCTGTATTATCATGGTGTAGTGGCATACAGCAGAACAGTAGCGTCCTGTATTATCATGGTGTAGTGGCATACAGCAGAACAGTAGAGTCCTGTATTATCATGGTGTAGTGGCATACAGCAGAACAGTAGAGTCCTGTATTATCATGGTGTAGTGGCATACAGCAGAACAGTAGAGTCCTGTATTATCATGGTGTAGTGGCATACAGCAGAACAGTACAGTAGAGTCCTGTATTATCATGGTGTAGTGGCATACAGCAGAACAGTAGAGTCCTGTATTATCATGGTGTAGTGGCATACAGCAGAACAGTAGAGTCCTGTATTATCATGGTGTAGTGGCATACAGCAGAACAGAACAGTAGAGTCCTGTATTATCATGGTGTAGTGGCATACAGCAGAACAGTAGAGTCCTGTATTATCATGGTGTAGTGGCATACATCAGAACAGTAGAGACCTGTATTATCATGGTGTAGTGGCATACAGCAGAACAGAACAGTAGAGTCCTGTATTATCATGGTGTAGTGGCATACAGCAGAACAGTAGAGTCCTGTATTATCATGGTATAGTGGCATACAGCAGAACAGTAGAGTCCTGTATTATCATGGTGTAGTGGCATACAGCAGAACAGAACAGTAGAGTCCTGTATTATCATGGTATAGTGGCATACAGCAGAACAGAACAGTAGAGTCCTGTATTATCATGGTGTAGTGGCATACAGCAGAACAGTAGAGTCCTGTATTATCATGGTGTAGTGGCATACAGCAGAACAGTAGAGTCCTGTATTATCATGGTGTAGTGGCATACAGCAGAACAGAACAGTAGAGTCCTGTATTATCATGGTATAGTGGCATACAGCAGAACAGTAGAGTCCTGTATTATCATGGTGTAGTGGCATACAGCAGAACAGTACAGTAGAGTCCTGTATTATCATGGTGTAGTGGCATACAGCAGAACAGTAGAGTCCTGTATTATCATGGTGTAGTGGCATACAGCAGAACAGTAGAGTCCTGTATTATCATGGTGTAGTGGCATACAGCAGAACAGTAGAGTCCTGTATTATCATGGTGTAGTGGCATACAGCAGAACAGTAGAGTCCTGTATTATCATGGTGTAGTGGCATACAGCAGAACAGTAGAGTCCTGTATTATCATGGTGTAGTGGCATACAGCAGAACAGTACAGTAGAGTCCTGTATTATCATGGTGTAGTGGCATACAGCAGAACAGTAGAGTCCTGTATTATCATGGTGTAGTGGCATACAGCAGAACAGTAGAGTCCTGTATTATCATGGTGTAGTGGCATACAGCAGAACAGTAGAGTCCTGTATCATCATGGTGTAGTGGCATACAGAAGAACAGAACAGTAGAGTCCTGTATTATCATGGTGTAGTGGCATACAGCAGAACAGTAGAGTCCTGTATTATCATGGTGTAGTGGCATACAGCAGAACAGTAGCGTCCTGTATTATCATGGTGTAGTGGCATACAGCAGAACAGTAGAGTCCTGTATTATCATGGTGTAGTGGCATACAGCAGAACAGTAGAGTCCTGTATTATCATGGTGTAGTGGCATACAGCAGAACAGTAGAGTCCTGTATTATCATGGTGTAGTGGCATAGCAGCAGAACAGTACAGTAGAGTCCTGTATTATCATGGTGTAGTGGCATACAGCAGAACAGTAGAGTCCTGTATTATCATGGTGTAGTGGCATACAGCAGAACAGTAGAGTCCTGTATTATCATGGTGTAGTGGCATACAGCAGAACAGAACAGTAGAGTCCTGTATTATCATGGTGTAGTGGCATACAGCAGAACAGTAGAGTCCTGTATTATCATGGTGTAGTGGCATACATCAGAACAGTAGAGACCTGTATTATCATGGTGTAGTGGCATACAGCAGAACAGAACAGTAGAGTCCTGTATTATCATGGTGTAGTGGCATACAGCAGAACAGTAGAGTCCTGTATTATCATGGTATAGTGGCATACAGCAGAACAGTAGAGTCCTGTATTATCATGGTGTAGTGGCATACAGCAGAACAGAACAGTAGAGTCCTGTATTATCATGGTATAGTGGCATACAGCAGAACAGAACAGTAGAGTCCTGTATTATCATGGTGTAGTGGCATACAGCAGAACAGTAGAGTCCTGTATTATCATGGTGTAGTGGCATACAGCAGAACAGTAGAGTCCTGTATTATCATGGTGTAGTGGCATACAGCAGAACAGTAGAGTCCTGTATTATCATGGTGTAGTGGCATACAGCAGAACAGTACAGTAGAGTCCTGTATTATCATGGTGTAGTGGCATACAGCAGAACAGTAGAGTCCTGTATTATCATGGTGTAGTGGCATACAGCAGAACAGTAGAGTCCTGTATTATCATGGTGTAGTGGCATACAGCAGAACAGTAGAGTCCTGTATCATCATGGTGTAGTGGCATACAGAAGAACAGAACAGTAGAGTCCTGTATTATCATGGTGTAGTGGCATACAGCAGAACAGTAGAGTCCTGTATTATCATGGTGTAGTGGCATACAGCAGAACAGTAGCGTCCTGTATTATCATGGTGTAGTGGCATACAGCAGAACAGTAGAGTCCTGTATTATCATGGTGTAGATGGCATACAGCAGAACAGTAGAGTCCTGTATTATCATGGTGTAGTGGCATACAGCAGAACAGTAGAGTCCTGTATTATCATGGTGTAGTGGCATACAGCAGAACAGTACAGTAGAGTCCTGTATTATCATGGTGTAGTGGCATACAGCAGAACAGTAGAGTCCTGTATTATCATGGTGTAGTGGCATACAGCAGAACAGTAGAGTCCTGTATTATCATGGTGTAGTGGCATACAGCAGAACAGAACAGTAGAGTCCTGTATTATCATGGTGTAGTGGCATACAGCAGAACAGTAGAGTCCTGTATTATCATGGTGTAGTGGCATACATCAGAACAGTAGAGACCTGTATTATCATGGTGTAGTGGCATACAGCAGAACAGAACAGTAGAGTCCTGTATTATCATGGTGTAGTGGCATACAGCAGAACAGTAGAGTCCTGTATTATCATGGTATAGTGGCATACAGCAGAACAGTAGAGTCCTGTATTATCATGGTGTAGTGGCATACAGCAGAACAGAACAGTAGAGTCCTGTATTATCATGGTATAGTGGCATACAGCAGAACAGAACAGTAGAGTCCCTGTATTATCATGGTGTAGTGGCATACAGCAGAACAGTAGAGTCCTGTATTATCATGGTGTAGTGGCATACAGCAGAACAGTAGAGTCCTGTATTATCATGGTGTAGTGGCATACAGCAGAACAGAACAGTAGAGTCCTGTATTATCATGGTATAGTGGCATACAGCAGAACAGTAGAGTCCTGTATTATCATGGTGTAGTGGCATACAGCAGAACAGTACAGTAGAGTCCTGTATTATCATGGTGTAGTGGCATACAGCAGAACAGTAGAGTCCTGTATTATCATGGTGTAGTGGCATACAGCAGAACAGTAGAGTCCTGTATTATCATGGTGTAGTGGCATACAGCAGAACAGTAGAGTCCTGTATTATCATGGTGTAGTGGCATACAGCAGAACAGTAGAGTCCTGTATTATCATGGTGTAGTGGCATACAGCAGAACAGTAGAGTCCTGTATTATCATGGTATAGTGGCATACAGCAGAAACAGTAGAGTCCTGTATTATCATGGTGTAGTGGCATACAGCAGAACAGTACAGTAGAGTCCTGTATTATCATGGTGTAGTGGCATACAGCAGAACAGTAGAGTCCTGTATTATCATGGTGTAGTGGCATACAGCAGAACAGTAGAGTCCTGTATTATCATGGTGTAGTGGCATACAGCAGAACAGTAGAGTCCTGTATTATCATGGTGTAGTGGCATACAGCAGAACAGTAGAGTCCTGTATTATCATGGTGTAGTGGCATACAGCAGAACAGTAGAGTCCTGTATTATCATGGTATAGTGGCATACAGCAGAACAGTAGAGTCCTGTATTATCATGGTATAGTGGCATACAGCAGAACAGTACAGTAGAGTCCTGTATTATCATGGTGTAGTGGCATACAGCAGAACAGTAGAGTCCTGTATTATCATGGTGTAGTGGCATATACAGCAGAACAGTAGAGTCCTGTATTATCATGGTGTAGTGGCATACAGCAGAACAGTAGAGTCCTGTATTATCATGGTATAGTGGCATACAGCAGAACAGTACAGTAGAGTCCTGTATTATCATGGTGTAGTGGCATACAGCAGAACAGTAGAGTCCTGTATTATCATGGTGTAGTGGCATACACCAGAACAGTAGAGTCCTGTATTATCATGGTGTAGTGTGGCATACAGCAGAACAGTAGAGTCCTGTATTATCATGGTGTAGTGGCATACAGCAGAACAGTAGAGTCCTGTATTATCATGGTGTAGTGGCATACAGCAGAACAGAACAGTAGAGTCCTGTATTATCATGGTATAGTGGCATACAGCAGAACAGAACAGTAGAGTCCTGTATTATCATGGTGTAGTGGCATACAGCAGAACAGTAGAGTCCTGTATTATCATGGTATAGTGGCATACAGCAGAACAGTACAGTAGAGTCCTGTATTATCATGGTGTAGTGGCATACAGCAGAACAGTAGAGTCCTGTATTATCATGGTGTAGTGGCATACAGCAGAACAGTAGAGTCCTGTATTATCATGGTATAGTGGCATACAGCAGAACAGTACAGTAGAGTCCTGTATTATCATGGTGTAGTGGCATACAGCAGAACAGTAGAGTCCTGTATTATCATGGTGTAGTGGCATACAGCAGAACAGTAGAGTCCTGTATTATCATGGGTGTAGTGGCATACAGCAGAACAGTAGAGTCCTGTATTATCATGGTGTAGTGGCATACAGCAGAACAGTAGAGTCCTGTATTATCATGGTGTAGTGGCATACAGCAGAACAGAACAGTAGAGTCCTGTATTATCATGGTATAGTGGCATACAGCAGAACAGAACAGTAGAGTCCTGTATTATCATGGTGTAGTGGCATACAGCAGAACAGTAGAGTCCTGTATTATCATGGTGTAGTGGCATACAGCAGAACAGTAGAGTCCTGTATTATCATGGTGTAGTGCATACAGCAGAACAGAACAGTAGAGTCCTGTATTATCATGGTATAGTGGCATACAGCAGAACAGTAGAGTCCTGTATTATCATGGTGTAGTGGCATACAGCAGAACAGTACAGTAGAGTCCTGTATTATCATGGTGTAGTGGCATACAGCAGAACAGTAGAGTCCTGTATTATCATGGTGTAGTGGCATACAGCAGAACAGTAGAGTCCTGTATTATCATGGTGTAGTGGCATACAGCAGAACAGTAGAGTCCTGTATTATCATGGTGTAGTGGCATACAGCAGAACAGTAGAGTCCTGTATTATCATGGTGTAGTGGCATACAGCAGAACAGTAGAGTCCTGTATTATCATGGTATAGTGGCATACAGCAGAACAGTAGAGTCCTGTATTATCATGGTGTAGTGGCATACAGCAGAACAGAACAGTAGAGTCCTGTATTATCATGGTATAGTGGCATACAGCAGAACAGAACAGTAGAGTCCTGTATTATCATGGTGTAGTGGCATACAGCAGAACAGTAGAGTCCTGTATTATCATGGTGTAGTGGCATACAGCAGAACAGTAGAGTCCTGTATTATCATGGTGTAGTGGCATACAGCAGAACAGAACAGTAGAGTCCTGTATTATCATGGTATAGTGGCATACAGCAGAACAGTAGAGTCCTGTATTATCATGGTGTAGTGGCATACAGCAGAACAGTACAGTAGAGTCCTGTATTATCATGGTGTAGTGGCATACAGCAGAACAGTAGAGTCCTGTATTATCATGGTGTAGTGGCATACAGCAGAACAGTAGAGTCCTGTATTATCATGGTGTAGTGGCATACAGCAGAACAGTAGAGTCCTGTATTATCATGGTGTAGTGGCATACAGCAGAACAGTAGAGTCCTGTATTATCATGGTGTAGTGGCATACAGCAGAACAGTAGAGTCCTGTATTATCATGGTGTAGTGGCATACAGCAGAACAGTAGAGTCCTGTATTATCATGGTGTAGTGGCATACAGCAGAACAGAACAGTAGAGTCCTGTATTATCATGGTGTAGTGGCATACAGCAGAACAGAACAGTAGAGTCCTGTATTATCATGGTGTAGTGGCATACAGCAGAACAGTAGAGTCCTGTATTATCATGGTGTAGTGGCATACAGCAGAACAGTAGAGTCCTGTATTATCATGGTGTAGTGGCATACAGCAGAACAGTAAGAGTCCTGTATTATCATGGTGTAGTGGCATACAGCAGAACAGAACAGTAGAGTCCTGTATTATCATGGTGTAGTGGCATACAGCAGAACAGTAGAGTCCTGTATTATCATGGTGTAGTGGCATACAGCAGAACAGTAGAGTCCTGTATTATCATGGTATAGTGGCATACAGCAGAACAGCAGAGTCCTGTATTATCATGGTGTAGTGGCATACAGCAGAACAGTAGAGGTGCTTACAGAAATAGCACACAAGGGAAGAAAACAAAATATTCCTGGGGTTCGGGAAAAATGTGGCCTTTTATAAACGCATTTCATGCAATTCTACATCATTTTACACGATTGGAGACTTCAGCAGAATCTTTTGAATACCTCACAAATGATGAAATGACAGGCTACTTTGACACTGAGATTAAAAAAATAAAAAAACGACCTTGTCAATAGGCTAGGCCTAGATGTCTGAAGACACATATTGTAGGCTACAATATGAGGAGGAAATTATAGTCCTAAAAATGATTTCCAGTTTCACTGACTCACCCAATGATGCACAGCTCGTTCGCTGCAGATGGCCGATGCACTCGTGCCAAAAGCCTCTTAGTAAAACAATGCTGTTCTCTCAATAAGCATATTTGGGAGTTGATAACACATTTGGTAGCCTACAGATAGATTAGTCTTCTCTGTCATCAGGAGCCGTTTGCTTTCCAACGATTGTATTTGAGATATTGCGAAAGGCCTGTTTTGGCTGCATGCTGTTCTCTGAGCGATACAGACGTGCTTCTCTCTCTCTCACCACAGCAATGGCCACGCGTTGGTCGAAGGCTACAATGTTGCGCAAGCCATGAACCCGGACCGGCCCAACACAAATCAATTGTTAGGATATCAGTCCAAACCATGAACCCGGACCGGCCCAACACAAATCAATTGTTAGGATATCAGTCCAAACCATAAACCCGGACCGGCCCAACACAAATCAATAGTTAGGATATCAGTCCAAACCATAAACCCGGACCGGCCCAACACAAATCAATTGTTAGGATATCAGTCCAAACCATAAACCCGGACCGGCCCAACACAAATCAATTGTTAGGATATCAGTCCAAACCATAAACCCGGACCGGCCCAACACAAATCAATAGTTAGGATATCAGTCCAATAAAAAGCATGAGCTGGCGCACACCCAGAGAACATCGTTTAGTGTGGAGGTGCTGACTAACGGAGAATAAACTGCAAGCTACAAAAACAAATAAAGAGAGTCGCACACTCTATGTATCAACTCTATGTATCAACTCTATGTATCAACTCTATGTATCAACTCTATGTATCAACTCTATGTATCAACTCTATGTATCAACTCCCAGTAATTTATTGGGAAATCAGTCCAAACCATAAACCTGGGCCGGCCCAACACGAATCAACCGGTGTCACGAATTCAGCCGAGGCTGCCCCTCCTCCTTGCTCGGGCAGGCTTCGGCGTTCGTCGTCACCGGAGTACTAGCTGCTACCGATCCATGTTTCTATGTTCGACTTGTTTTGTCTGTATTGGTCACACCTGTTTCCCATCATGTAATTATGTCTTCCCTATTTAACCCTCTGGCTCCCACTGTGTGTTGTGCGTGTTTGTCCATGTTTTGGTTGTCCTATGTGAGCGGGTTTGTTCCTCCCTGCGTGGAGGTATGCTCATTAAGATACCTACGAGTAAAGTACGTTTTTCGATTAGCTCTGTGTCCTGCGCCTGACTTCGTCCTACCGCATTACACTGACGCCTTGACAACCGGGGACAAACACATGATCACATACGCGAATGGGCAAGCAAGCATGCATACAAACTCCAACACACAAACACACACACACACACCACTAACATCATCAGCGCTGTGTCTTCAGTGTCACCCAGGGCTAGCTGGTCTTACCAAGCCACCGTCTCTCCTCTCCTATTTATAACAGCAACAACATAGAGAAACTCAGGAAGACCAGCCATGGTAAACACAACACTACCGGGATGGGCATGGTTATACGAATATTCGAATATCCGAACGGACATTAGTATTTGAATACTTGCAAGAGCCCTGTAAAACTGCAATTAATAACCTGAGCTTAAATCATTGAACAGGCGCTTATTGGAGCCAGTCCTCTGTTGGAGCCAGTCCTCTGTTTGAGCCAGGCGTCTATTGGAGCCAGTCCTCTGTTTGAGCCAGTCCTCTATTGGAGCCAGTCCTCTGTTTGAGCCAGGCGTCTATTGGAGCCAGTCCTCTGTTTGGGCGTCTATTGGAGCCAGTCCTCTGTTTGAGCCAGTCCTCTATTGGAGCCAGTCCTCTGTTTGAGCCAGGCGTCTATTGGAGCCAGTCCTCTGTTTGAGCCAGGCGTCTATTGGAGCCAGTCCTCTGTTTGAGCCAGTCCTCTATTGGAGCCAGTCCTCTGTTTGAGCCAGGTGTCTATTGGAGCCAGTCCTCTGTTTGAGCCAGGCGTCTATTGGAGCCAGTCCTCTGTTTGAGCCAGTCCTCTATTGGAGCCAGTCCTCTGTTTGGGCGTCTATTGGAGCCAGTCCTCTGTTTGAGCCAGTCCTCTATTGGAGCCAGTCCTCTGTTTGAGCCAGGCGTCTATTGGAGCCAGTCCTCTGTTTGAGCCAGTCCTCTATTGGAGCCAGTCCTCTGTTTGAGCCAGTCCTCTATTGGAGCCAGTCCTCTGTTTGAGCCAGGCGTCTATTGGAGCCAGTCCTCTGTTTGAGCCAGGCGTCTATTGGAGCCAGTCCTCTGTTTGAGCCAGGCGTCTATTGGAGCCAGTCCTCTATTGGAGCCAGTCCTCTGTTTGAGCCAGGCGTCTATTGGAGCCAGTCCTCTGTTTGAGCGTCTATTGGCGTCTATTTCCTTAATGCACACAGCTTTTGCTCATTTTCATAGTTAATTGTTTAATTCCAGCATTTTAATTAATGTCTTCATTTACACACTGTGTCACATTTCTTTTGTGTTAATATTTAAAAAATAAACATTTCCTTGACAGAATAATTATTCTCCTCTGACTGCATTTCGCCATTAGAGGCCAATCAACCGATTTCTAGGGGTCAGTACAGTCGTGGTCTAAAGTTTTGAGAATGACACAAATATTAATTTTCACAAAGTCTGCTGCCTCAGTTTTGATGATGGCAATTTGCATATACTCCAGAATGTTATGAAGAGTGATCAGATGAATTGCAATTAATTCAAAGTCCCTCTTTGCCATGAAAATGAACTTAATCCCCCAAAAAAACATTTCCACTGCATTTCAGCCCTGCCACAAAAGGACCAGCTGACATCATGTCAGTGATTCTCTCGTTAACACAGGTGAGAGTGTTGACGAGGACAAGGCTGGAGATCTCTCTGTCATGTTGATTGAGTTAGAATAACAGACTGGAAGCTTTAAAAGGAGGGTGGTGCTTGAAATCATTGTTCTTCCTCTGTTAACCATGGTTACCTGCAAGGAAACACGTGCCGTCATCATTGCTTTGCACAAAAAGGTCTTCACAGGCAAGGATATTGCTGCTAGTAAGATTGCACCTAAATCAACCATTTATCAGATCATCAAGAACTTCAAGGAGAGAGGTTCAATTGTTGTGAAGAAGGCTTCAGGGCGCCCAAGAAAGTTCAGCAAGTGCCAGGACCGTCTCCTAAAGTTGATTCAGCTGCGGGATCGGGGCACCACCAGTGCAGAGCTTGCTCAGGAATGGCAGCAGGCAGGTGTGAGTGCATCTGCACGCACAGTGAGGCAAATACTTTTGGAGGATGGCCTGGTGTCAAGAAGGGAAGCGAGGAAGCCACTTCTCTCCAGGAAAAACATCAGGGACAGACTGATATTCTGCAAAAGGTACAGGGACTGGACTGCTGAGGACTGGGTAAAGTCATTTTCTCTGATGAATCCCCTTTCCGATTGTTTGCTTCTCAGCCAAGGGAGTGGGCTCACTCACAATTTTGCCTAAAAACACAGCCATGAATAAAGAATGGTACCAACACATCCTCCGAGAGCAACTTCTCCCAACCATCCAAGAACAGTTTGGTGACGACCAATGCCTTTTCCAGCATGATGGAGCACCTTGCCATAAGGCAAAAGTGATAACTAAGTGGCTCAGGGAACAAAACATCTACATTTTGGGTCCATGGCCAGGAAACTCCCCAGACCTTAATCCCATTGAGCATTTGTGGTCAATCCTCAAGAGGTGGGTGGACGAACAAAAACCCACAAATTCTGACAAACTCCAAGCATTGATTATGCAAGAATGGGCTGCCATCAGTCAGGATGTGGCCCAGAAGTTAATTGACAGCATGCCAGGGCGGATTGCAGAGGTCTTGATAAAGAAGGGTCAACACTGCAAATATTGACTCTTTGTATAAACAATGCAATTGTCAATAAAAGCCTTTGACACTTGCTTGTAATTATACTTCAGTATACCATAGTAACATCTGACAAAAATATCTAAAAACACTGAAGCAGCAAACTTTGTGAAGACCAATACTTGTGTCATTCTCAAAACTTCTTACCACGACTGTACTCCCAAAGTTGTTGACTGTTTTTGTGTTCATGGACAGTCTGCTGTTCCCACATGCTTCAAGATGGCCACCATTGTTCCTGTACCCAAGAAAGCAAAGGTAACTGAACTAAATTACTATATTCCCGTAGCACTCACCTCTGTCATCATGAAGTGCTTTGAGAGGCTAGTTAAGGATCATATCACCTCCACCTTACCTGACACCCTAGACCCACTTCAATTTGCTTACCGCCCCAATAGATCCACAGACAATGCAATCGCCATCACACTGCACACTGCCCTATCACATCTGGACAAGAGGAATACCTATGTAAGAATGCTGTTCATTGACCAAAGCTCAGCCTTCAACACCATAGTACCCTCCAAGCTCATCATTAAGCTTGGGGGCCGTGGGTCTGAACCCCGCCCTGTGCAACTGGATCCTGAGGGGCCGCCCCCAGGTGGTGAAGGTAGGAAACAACACCTCCACTTAGCTGATCCTCAACACTGGGGCCCCACAAGGGTACGTGCTCAGCCCCCTCCTGTACTCCCTGTTCACCCATGACTGCGTAGCCAAGCACGCCTCCAACTCAATCATCAAGTTTGCAGACGACACAACAATAGTAGGCTTGATTACCAACAATGACGAGACAACAAGGGAGGGAGGAGGTGAGGGTTTCACACATTTGTTGTTATTGTCGGCCAATCAAAGTGCACTGTTTACAGTCAGTGGCTACATGTGTAGCCAGTAACGTGAGAGATCTCTAATCAATTATGGAATTACGTTACAAAATGAAGTTAGTTAAATGAGTAGGCTAAAACGACAAGCAACCATCAGGTAGGCTGTTTAATCAAATCAAATCAAATTGTATTTGCCACATGCGCCGAATACAACAGGTGTAGACATTACAGTGAAATGCTTACTTACAGCCCTTAACCAACAATGCATTTTTTTGTTTTATAAAAAAGTAAAATAAAGAAAGTGTTAAGTAAAAAAATAACTAAAGAGCAAATAACTATAGAGCAGCAGTAAAATAAAATAACAGTAGGGAGGCTATATACAGGGGGTACCGATACAGAGTCAAAGGGAAATAACAGTAGGGAGGCTATATACAGGGGGTACCAGTACAGAGTCAATGGGAAATAACAGTAGGGAGGCTATATACAGGGGGTACCGGTACAGAGTCAATGTGCAATAACAGTAGGGAGGCTATATACAGGGGGTACCGGTACAGAGTCAATGGGAAATAACAGTAGGGAGGCTATATACAGGGGGGTACCGGTGCAGAGTCAATGTGCGGGGGCACCGGCTGGTCAAGGTAATTGAGGTAATATGTACATGTGGGTAGAGTTAAAGTGACTATGCATAGATAATAAACAGAGTAGCAGCAGCGTAAAAGAGGGGGTGGGGTGGGGGGGCAATGCAAATAGTCCGGGTAGCCATGATTAGCTGTTCAGGAGTCTTATGGCTTGGGGGTAGAAGCTGTTGAGAAGTCTTTTGGACCTAGAATTGGCGCTCCGGTACCGCTTGCCATGCGGTAGCAGAGAGAACAGTCTATGACTAGCGTGGCTGGAGTCTTTGACAATTTTGAGGGCCTTCCTCTGGCACCGCCTGTTATAGAGGTCCTGGATGGCAGGAAGCTTGGCCCCAGTGACGTACTGGGCCGTACGCACTACCCTCTGTAGTGCCTTGCGGTCGGAGGCAGTTGCCATACCAGGCAATGATGCAACCAGTCTGGATGCTCTCGATGGTGCAGCTGTAGAACTTTTTGAGGATCTGAGGACCCATGCCAAATCTTTTCAGTCTCCTGAGGGGGAATAGGCTTTGTCGTGCCCTCTTCACAACTGTCTTGGTGTGTTTGGACCATGATAGTTCGTTGGTGATGTGGACACCAAGGAACTTGAAGCTTTCAACCTGTTCCACTACAGCCCGTCGATGAGAATGGGGGCGTGCTCAGTCCTCTTTTTTTCCCTGTAGTCCACAATCATCTCTTTTGTCTTGATCACGTTGAGGGAGAGGTTGTTATCCTGGCACCACACGGCCAGGTCTCTGACCTCCTCCCTATAGGCTGTCTCATCGTTGTCGGTGATCAGGCCTACCACTGTTGTGTCGTCGGCAAACTTAATGATGGTGTTAGAGTCATGCCTGGCCATGCAGTCATGGGTGAACAGGGAGTACAGGAGGGGACTGAGCACGCACCCCTGAGGGACCCCCGTGTTGAGGATCAGTGTGGCAGATGTGTTGTTACCTACCCTTACCACCTGGGGGTGGCCCGTCAGTTAGTCCCAGGATCCTTAGCTTAGTGATGAGCTTTGAGGGCACTATGGTGTTGAACACTGAGCTGTAGTCAATGAATAGCATTCTCACGTAGGTGTTCCTCTTGTCCAGGTGGGAAAGGGCAGTGTGGAGCGCAATAGAGATTGCATAATCTGTGGATCTGTTAGGGCGGTATGCAAATTGGAGTGGGTCTAGGTTTTCTGGGATAATGGTGTTCATGTGAGCCATGACCAGCCTTTCAAAGCACTTCATGGCTACAGACGTGAGTGCTACGGGTCGGTAGTCATTTAGGCAGGTTATTTTAGTGTCCTTGGGCACAGGGACTGTGGTGGTCTGCTTGAAACATGTTGGTATTACAGACTCAGTCAGGGACATGTTGAAAATGTCAGTGAAGACACTTGCCAGTTGGTCAGCACATGCTCGGAGTACATGTCCTGGTAGTCCGTATGGCCCTGCGGCCTTGTGAATGTTGACCTGCTTAAAAGTCTTACTCACATCGGCTACGGAGAGTGTGATCACATAGTCATCCGGAACAGCTGGTGCTCTCATGCATGCTTCATTGTTGCTTGCCTCGAAGCGAGCATAGAAGTGATTTAGCTTGTCTGGTAGGCTTGTGTCACTGGGCAGCTCGTGGCTGTGCTTCCCTTTGTAGTCTGTAATAGTTTTCCCACGGGGGGGCAGTATGAAAAAATGTATGCACTCACTAACTGTAAGTCGCTCTGGATAAGAGCGTCTGCTAAATGACTAAAATTTAAATGTTAACTATTATTCTACAATGTAAAGAAAATCCTTGAATGAGTAGGTGTGTCCAAACTTTTGACTTTTGACTGGTACTGTGGGTGGTCCTCTGTAGCTCAATTGGTAGAGCATGGCGCTTGTAACGCCAGGGTAGTGGGTTCGATCCCCGGGACCACCCATACGTAAAAATGTATGCACACTTTGGATAAAAGCGTCTGCTAAATGGCATATTATTATTATATTATTATATATAGAGAGAAGTAAAACAGAGGTAGAGAGAAGTAGAACGGAGGAAGAGAGAAGTAGAACAGAGGAAGAGAGGTAGTTGGGGTAATTGATATTAAAGCACTGGGAGGAAAACCCTCCTCTCGTCCCCAGAGAGAATCTAGTCCTCATCTCCGTGGAGACGCATGGAAGAATAATACAATTATTATTTAGTCTCTATTAAGTTCTTAAAGACAGCAGAGCGATCAAATTAGAAAGGTGTGGCTCAGATCTGGGCCATATTAAGCAAAACCATTGTAAAATAAAAAACTCCGGCCCAAGTCTGGCCCACATACTGTACAAAGGTACGGCTGAGTTCCTGCCTAGGTCCCCGGTCCAGTGGTGGACCAGATGCTGGCTGCCACACGGACCTTACATGCGGCTACATTTAACCAGCTACTCCCCAAATTACATTTAAATACTCTGCTATTAAATGCTGTATTTAAACGAAAGAGAAGAGCAGTTGCCGATTAAAGTCAAATCAAACATTTCTGGTTCATTACAAGTTGCAACAGGAAACATGAAATCAAATCAAGGTTTATTGGTTGTGTACTCAGATTTGCAGACATTATTGCAGGTTCAGCGAAATGATTTTAATGGATGAAGCATAGAAAAACAGACCGCTTCTGACATGTGCTGTGGTGGAGACCTCTGTGGGCTATACTCGGCCTTGTCTCAGGATTGTAAGTTGGTGGTTGGGGATATCCCTCTAGTGGTGCGGGGGCTGTGCTTTGGCGGAGTGGGTGGGGTTATATCCTTCCTGTTTGGCCCTGTCCGGGGGTTTCTTCGGATGGGGCCACAGTGTCTCCGGACCGCTCCTGTCTCAGCCTCCAGTATTTATGCTGCAGTAGTTTATGTGTCGGGGGGCTGGGGTTAGTTGGTTATACCTGGAGTACTTCTCCTGTCTTATCCAGTGTCCTGTGTGAATTTAAGTATGCTCTCTCTAATTCTCTCGTTCTCTCTTTCTCTCTGAGAACCTGAGCCCTAGGACCATACGTCAGGACTACCGGGCATGATGACACCTTGCTGTCCCCAGTCCGCCTGGCCTTGCTGCTATTCCAGTTTCAACTGTTCTGCCTGCGGCTACGAAACCCCTACCTGTCCCAGACCTGCTGTTTTCAACTCTTAATGATCGGCTATGAAAAGCCAACTGAGAGACCTGAGCCCTAGGACCATACTTCGGGACTACCGGCCGTGGTGACTCCTTGCTGTCCCCAGTCCGCCTGGCCTTGCTGCTATTCCAGTTTAAACTGTTCTGCCTGCGGTTATGGAACCCCTACCTGTCCCAGACCTGCTGTTTTCAACTCTTAATGATCGGCTATGAAAAGCCAACTGAGATTTATTCCTGATTATTATTTGACCATGCTTGTCACTTATGAACATTTTTTGAACATCTTGGCATGGTTCTGTTATAATCTCCACCCGGCACAGCCAGAAGAGGACTGGCCACCCCTCATAGCCTGGTTCCTCTCTAGGTTTCTTCCTAGGTTTTGCCTTTCTAGGGAGTTTTTCCTAGCCACCGTGCTTCTACACCTGCATTACTAGCTGTTTGGGGTTTTAGGCTGGGTTTCTGTACAGCACTTCGAGATATTAGCTGATGTAAGAAGGGCTATATAAAATAAAATTGATTGATTGATTGATTGATGAAGCGCAGAAAATGCTAATATTAGGTACTATTGACATGCATTGGATTGGTGCCACAAATGCTAAAAACGTAGCATTGGAAACAGTGGCCATGTAAACAAAACCAAAAGCATGGGTTGCTGTTATACCATAGACTGCTTACAGGGTAAGGACATTTGGGGGAACTTCCCCTTTAATTACTGTTTCCCCTTCCCATGGGAAGCCCAAAGGGTAGGGACATTTGGGGGAACTTCCCCTTTAATTACTGTTTCCACTTCCCATGGGAAGCCCACAGGGTAGGGACATTTGGGGGAACTTCCCCTTTAATTACCGTTTCCACTTCCCATGGGAAGCCCAAAGGGTAGGGACATTTGGGGAACTTCCCCTTTAATTACCGTTTCCACTTCCCATGGGAAGCCCACTGGTGTTGATAGGGTTAATTGTTTTCAGATTAATTTGATTTTGGATTTTTGCACTGTTGTGTTGTATGAACTATTTGTGAGCCCAGTGTAAGTAGGAAGGGAACACAGTCATTAAAGGGATAGCCCAGTGTAAGTAGGAAGGGAACACAGTCATTAAAGGGATAGCATCAATTAATTATAGTCATAGTCAAATGACACTTAATTTACTGCAGTGGGCTAAATCAGTTTCTTTGAAGTCTTAAACAAATATTCTTTGAAACAAAACACCTCACACACATGGTTATGGGCTTAAAAAAAGAAGACACCTGTACCATGTCAGATATAGAGTTTTAATGTATTACATTTTGAGTTTGCATCCCAATATTACACTTTATATACAGTGGGGGAAAAAAGTATTTAGTCAGCCACCAATTTTGCAAGTTCTCCCACTTAAAAAGATGAGAGAGGCCTGTAATTTTCATCATAGGTACACGTCAACTATGACAGACAAAATGAGGAAATAAAATCCAGAAAATCACATTGTAGGATTTTTAATGAATTTATTTGCAAATTATGGTGGAAAATAAGTATTTGGTCAATAACAAAAGTTTCTCAATACTTTGTTATATACCCTTTGTTGGCAATGACACAGGTCAAACGTTTTCTGTAAGTCTTCACAAGGTTTTCACACACTGCTGCTGGTATTTTGGCCCATTCCTCCATGCAGATCTCCTCTAGAGCAGTGATGTTTTGGGGCTGTTGCTGGGCAACACGGACTTTCAACTCCCTCCAAAGATTTTCTATGGGGTTGAGATTTGGAGACTGGCTAGGCCACTCCAGGACCTTGAAATGCTTCTTACGAAGCCACTCCTTCGTTGCCCGAGCGGTGTGTTTGGGATCATTGTCATGCTGAAAGACTCAGCCACGTTTCATCTTCAATGCCCTTGCTGATGGAAGGAGGTTTTCACTCAAAATCTCACGATACATGGCCCCATTCATTATTTCCTTTACACGGATCAGTCGTCCTGGTCCCTTTGCAGAAAAACAGCCCCAAAGCATGATGTTTCCACCCCCATGCTTCACAGTAGGTATGGTTTTCTTTGCATGCAACTCAGCATTCTTTGTCCTCCAAACACGACGATTTGAGTTTTTACCAAAAAGTTCTATTTTGGTTTCATCTGACCATATGACATTCTCCCAATCCTCTTCTGGATCATCCAAATGCACTCTAGCAAACTTCAGACGGGCCTGGACATGTACTGGCTTAAGCAGGGGGACACGTCTGGCACTGCAGGATTTGAGTCCCTGGCGGCGTAGTGTGTTACTGATGGTAGGCTTTGTTACTTTGGTCCCAGCTCTCTGCAGGTCATTCACTAGGTCCCCCTGTGTGGTTCTGGGATTTTTGCTCACCGTTCTTGTGATCATTTTGACCCCACGGGGTGAGATCTTGCGTGGAGCCCCAGATCGAGGGAGATTATCAGTGGTCTTGTATGTCTTCCATTTCCTAATAATTGCTCCCACAGTTGATTTCTTCAAACCAAGCTGCTTACCTATTGCAGATTCAGTCTTCCCAGCCTGGTGCAGGTCTACAATTTTGTTTCTGGTGTCCTTTGACAGCTCTTTGGTCTTGGCCATAGTGGAGTTTGGAGTGTGACTGTTTGAGGTTGTGAACAGGTGTCTTTTATACTGATAACAAGTTCAAACAGGTGCCATTAATACAGGTAACGAGTGGAGGACAGAGGAGCCTCTTAAAGAAGTTACAGGTCTGTGAGAGCCAGAAATCTTGCTTGTTTGTAGGTGACCAAATACTTATTTTCCACCATAATTTGCAAATAAATTCATTAGAAATCCTACAATGTGATTTTCTGGATTTTGTTTTCTCAATTTGTCTGTCATAGTTGACGTGTACCTATGATGAAAATGACAGGCCTCTCTCATCTTTTTAAGTGGGAGAACTTGCACAATTGGTGGCTGACTAAATACTTTTTTCCCCCACTGTATCTATGGTCATTATGGCCAAACCGTTCTATTTTTGTTTCATCAGACCAGAGGATATTTCTCCAAAAAGTACGATCTTTGTCCCCATGTCCAGTTGCAAACCGTAGTCTGGCTTTTTTTATGGCGGTTTTGGAGCAGTGGCTTCTTCCTTGCTGAGCTGCCTTTCAGGTTATGTCGATATAGGACTTGTTTTACTGTGGATATAGATACTTTTGTACCTGTTTCCTCCAGCATCTTCACAAGGTCCTTTGCTGTTGTTCTGGGATTGATTTGCACTTTTCGCACCAAAGTACGTTCATCTCTAGGAGACAGAACGCGTCTCCTTCCTGAGCGGTATGACGGCTGCGTGGTCCCATGGTGTTTATACTTGCGTACTATTGTTTGTACAGATGAACGTGGTACCTTCAGGCGTTTGGAAATTGCTCCCAAGGATGAACCAGACTTGTGGAGGTCTACAATTTTTCTTTCTGAGGTCTTGTCTGATTTCTTTTGATTTTTTTCAAGATGTCAAGCAAAGAGGCACTGAGTTTGAAGGTAGGCCTTGAAATACATCCACAGGTACACCTCCAATTGACTCAAATGACGTCAATTAGCCTATCAGAAGCTTCTAAAGCCATGACATCATTTTCTGGAATTTTCCAAGCTGTTTAAAGGCACAGTCAACTTAGTGTATGTAAACTTCTGACCCACTGGAATTGTGATACAGTGAAATGTAAGTGAAATAATCTGTCTGTAAACAATTGTTGGAAAAATTACTTGTGTCATGGACAAAGCAGATGTCCTAACTGACTTGCCAAAACTATAGTTTGTTAACAAGAAATTTGTGGAGTGGTTGAAAAACAAGTTTTAATGACTCCAACCTAAGTGTATGTAAACTTCCGACTTCAACTGTAGTTACGTTTATGCTACCTACCCTTTAATCATGGCATTATCAT
This sequence comes from Coregonus suidteri, assembly GCA_036851935.1. Classification (NCBI taxonomy): domain Eukaryota; kingdom Metazoa; phylum Chordata; class Actinopteri; order Salmoniformes; family Salmonidae; genus Coregonus; species Coregonus suidteri. The sequence goes on along the minus strand of CM072247.1, from coordinate 1,277,444 downwards.
GATTAATTTAGAAGTGTTCAGAAACATCTTACTGTATCTACTCACTTGGAAAGAAATGACTCCAGTCATCAATCAGTTTCCATTGGGCAAAACATAACCCCAAACACAACCAAAACAAACTGCAAATGTATCCAAAGAGTGTGTAGTCACAAGCTTGATGTATTCATTGTGTTCTAGGAATATGGGACCAAATACTAAACTTTTAATACACTGAGTGAATTTGTCCAAATTACGTATGACTTCTTCAAATGGGGGTACTAGATATATAAAGTGCTTTCATTTCTAAACATTAAAACAGATATGAAAATACCCTCAAATAAAAGATAACATTCTGTCGCCTCAGAAGAAACATGCTGGGGTATAGACCCAAATTAAACATTTTAGCTTTACTGTCCAAATACATACAAGGGGAGTTTATATGGTAGGGAGATTAACCAGTCAATCATATTAATATTAGTTTTAGTGTTTTTTAGTGACAGGCCATGCTGTCTGACTGCAGCTGGACACTACTAGCTTGGGCCACATACTACATAGCCTGCGCGGATCTAGCTAAATTGCGCCTTGTTTGTGGAAGACCAGCAAAGCTAGTCAGCTAACTTGAGCTAGTAGATACATTGGCTAACATCAATAATCCAACTCTTGCCTAAGTCACATTGGATTCTAATTGTAATACAGCTAACGTAGTTATTATAATCAAGTAGGTCATCGCATCACACAAGAATCTGATTAGCTAGCTAATACACCTTTCAATCTACCATACTGCTAGCTAGCTAACTGTTAGCTACCAAATTGAGCTAAGTTAGCTGCTGTTAGCTGCATGACATATGAATGGAACACGTCTGACTGAACAAGTAATAATTGCAAAAACTTTGCTCACTTTAAAAATACATGGCTATAGCTCCGTACTGCTGGTTAATTTTGGGCATTACTCAAGTAGCTAGCTACTAAGTAGGAAGTTAAAGCTACATACCGATATTTGTTTTTCAGGATGATGTGCCTCGTGCTTCACTCCTTCTCTCCATTGCAATTTTAGAGGCTTGCGCACGCATCTGCGCAGTCATACTTCACCCAATCTACATACAGTGGCTTGCGAAAGTATTCACCCCCCTTGGCATTTCTCCTATTTTGTTGCCTTACAACCTGGAATTAAAATAGATTTTTGGGGGGTTTGTATCATTTGATTTACACAACATGCCTACCACTTTGAAGATGCAAAATATTTTTTGAGGTCCTGGATGGCAGGAAGCTTGGCCCCAGTGATATACTGGGCCGTACGCACTACCTTCTGTAGCGCATTACGGTCGGAGGCTGAGCAGTTGCCATACCAGGCGGTGATGCAACCAGTCAGGATGCTCTTGATGGTGCAGCTGTATAATTTTTGAGGAGCTTTGCAGCTCCTTCAGGGTTATCTTTGGTCTCTTTGTTGCCTCTCTGATTAATGCCCTCCTTGCCTGGTCCGTGAGTTATGGTGGGCGGCCCTCTCTTGGCAGGTTTGTTGTGGTGCCATATTCTTTCCATTTTTTAATAATGGATTTAATTGTGCTCCGTGGGATGTTCAAAGTTTCTGATATTTTTTTTAGAACCCAACCCTGATCTGTACTTCTCCACAACTTTGTCCCTGACCTGTTTGGAGAGCTCCTTGGTCTTCATGGTGCCGCTTGCTTGGTGGTGCTGTCACGCCCTGATCTTAGAGATCACCTGTATTCTCTGTTTGGTTAGGTCAGGGTGCGATTTGGATAGAATCTAGTTGATTCTATGTCTATGTTGGCCGGGTGTGGTTCCCAATCAGAGGCAGCTGTCCATCGTTGTCTCTGATTAGGGATCATACTTAGGCAGCCATTTTGCCTACCTATGTGGTGGGATCTTGTTTCTGTTTGGCTTGTTTGATGTTTAGCCTCTTGAACTTCACGTTCTGTTGGATTTTGTTATTTTGTCTGTGTTTAATAAAATAAACGACTATGTACGCATACCACGCTGCACCTTGGTTCGATCCTTTACACAACGAACGTGACAGGTGCCCCTTGCTTAGTGGTGTTGCAGACTCTGGGGCCTTTCAGAACAGGTGTATATATACTGAGATCATATGACAGATCATGTGACACTTAAATAAAGTCCACCTGTGTGCAATCTAACTAATTATGTGACTTCTGAAGGTAATTGGTTGCACCAGATCTTATTTAGGGGCTTCATAGCAAAGGGAGTGAATACATATGCACGCACCACTTTTTCCGTTATTTATTTATTTGAATTTTTTGAAACAAGGTATTTTTTTCATTTCACTTCACCAATTTGGACTATTTTGTGTATGTCCATTACATGAAACTCAAATAAAAATCAATTTAAATTACAGGTTGTAATGCAACAAAATAGGAAAAACGCCAAGGGGGATGAATACTTTAGCAAGACACTGTATCACAACTGTGCAGCAGGATGGTGCCTGGTAAAATAGTTCCTCCTCGTTTGAAGGAAATGTACATTTTCAGGGAGATTTTTCATAATTCCAATAAGGCATCTTAAAATATATGTCTAAAAGGAATTGACTTATTAAATTTGGCTTCTTACAGCAATGATATCACTTTTTCAAGTAGTTTTGAATGCCAATTCCACCTGGGTGCACACACATTTTACATTTACGTCATTTAGCAGACACTGTTATCCAGAGCGACTTACTACAGTAAGTGCATACATTTTCATATTTGTTTGTACTGGTCCCCCGTGGGAATCGAACCCACAACCCTGCAGTGCCCTACAACCACTGAACTTCTCTTAAAATTACCGATACTTCTATTTGTGGTGCAAGTGCTCTACCAACTGTCAAACCAAATCAAATTGTATTTGTCACATACACGTGTTTAGCAGACGTTATAGCGGGTGTAGCGAAATGCTTGTGCTTCTAGCTCAGACAGTGCAGTAATATCTAACAAGTAATATCTAACAATTTCACAACATATACCCAATACACACAAAACTAGTAAGGAATGGGATTTAAGAATATATACATATTTGGACAAGCAATGACAGAGCGGCATGGACTAAGATACAGTAGAATATTATAGAATATAATGCAGTACATATATATGAGATGAGTAGTGCAAGATATGGAAACATTATTAAAGTGACTAGTGTTCCATTTCTTAAAGTGGCCAGTGATTTCAATAGGCAGCAGCAGCCTCTAATGTGCTAGTGATGGCTATTTAACAGTCTGATGGCCTTGAGATAGAAGCTGTTTTTCATTCTCTCTGTCTCAGCTTTGATGCACCTGTACTGACCTTGCCTTCTGGATGATAGCGGGGTGAACAGGCCGTGGCTCGGGTGGTCCTTGATGATCTTTTTGGCCTTCCTGTGACACTTTCCCTATCACCGTGACAATGATGTTGGGGTCACATGACACACAAGATTTCATTTTCACTGCTGGGCCACAGACCCAGAAATGACTGTTATCTGGGTCTCTTCACCCACCACCACCAGAGAGCCTGGATTCACCCACCCACCGCCAAGACAGAACCATCCCATCTGACTCTGATATAGATCAAAAGAAGTTCTTATCAATCAATTAGTGTTACTACATAGTCTAACGTTAGTTAATCAATCCATTAATGTCATTACATAGTTGTTGTAAAGTCTAACGTTAATTATTAGAGTTGTTATAAAGTCTAACGTTAATTATTAGAGTTGTTATACAGTCTAACGTTAATTATTAGAGTTGTTATACAGTCTAACATTAATTATTAGAGTTGTTATACAGTCTAACGTTCATTATTAGAGTTGTTATACAGTCTAACGTTAATTATTAGAGTTGTTATACAGTCTAACGTTAATTATTAGAGTTGTTATACAGTCTAACGTTCATTATTAGAGTTGTTATACAGTCTAACGTTAATTATTAGAGTTGTTATACAGTCTAACGTTAATTATTAGAGTTGTTATACAGTCTAACGTTAATTATTAGAGTTGTTATACAGTCTAACGTTCATTATTAGAGTTGTTATACAGTCTAACGTTAATTATTAGAGTTGTTATACAGTCTAACGTTCGTTATTACGGAGTTGGGCTGTTCTTACGCACGACGCAACGCGGAGATAAAGATATTAGCCATATATCACTAACCCCCAAGGTGCCGCCTTGCTATTATAACCTGGTTACTAACGTAATTAGAGCAGTAAAAATAAATGTTTTGTCAAACTCAAATCAAATCAAATCACATTTTATTGGTCGCATACACATGTTTAAAATATGTTATTGCGGGTGTAGCGGGTGTAGCAAAATGTTCCTATCTCCAACAGTGCAGTAATATCTAACAATACACACAAATCTATAAGTAAAATAATGGAATTAAGAAATATATAAATATTTGGACAAGCAATGTCATTGTGTGTATATATATATATATATATACAGTGGGGAAAAAAAGTATTTAGTCAGCCACCAATTGTGCAAGTTCTCCCACTTAAAAAGATGAGAGAGGCCTGTAATTTTCATCATAGGTACACGTCAACTATGACAGACAAATTGAGAAAAGAAAATCCAGAAAAATCACATTGTAGGATTTTTAATGAATTTATTTGCAAATGATGGTGGAAAATAAGTATTTGGTCACCTACAAACAAGCAAGATATCTGGCTCTCACAGACCTGTAACTTCTTCTTTAAGAGGCTCCTCTGTCCTCCACTCGTTACCTGTATTAATGGCACCTGTTTGAACTTGTTATCAGTATAAAAGACACCTGTCCACAACCTCAAACAGTCACACTCCAAACTCCACTATGGCCAAGACCAAAGAGCTGTCAAAGGACACCAGAAACAAAATGGTAGACCTGCAACAGGCTGGGAAGACTGAATCTGAAATAGGTAAGCAGCTTGGTTTGAAGAAATCAACTGTGGGAGCAATTATTAGGAATGGAAGACATACAAGACCACTGATAATCTCCCTTGATCTGGGGCTCCACACAAGATCTCACCCCGTGGGGTCAAAATGATCACAAGAACGGTGAGCAAAAATCCCAGAACCACACGGGGGGACCTAGTGAATGACCTGCAGAGAGCTGGGACCAAAGTAACAAAGCCTACCATCAGTAACACACTACGCCGCCAGGGACTCAAATCCTGCAGTGAAAGACGTGTCCCCCTGCTTAAGCCAGTACATGTCCAGGCCCGTCTGAAGTTTGCTAGAGTGCATTTGGATGATCCAGAAGAGGATTGGGAGAATGTCATATGGTCAGATGAAACCAAAATAGAACTTTTTGGTCAAAACTCAACTCGTCGTGTTTGGAGGACAAAGAATGCTGAGTTGCATCAAAGAACACCATACCTACTGTGAAGCATGGGGGTGGAAACATCATTCTTTGGAGCTGTTTTTCTGCAAAGGGACCAGGACGACTGATCCGTGTAAAGGAAAGAATGAATGGGGCCATGTATCGTGAGATTTTGAGTGAAAACCCTCCTTCCATCAGCAAGGGCATTGAAGATGAAACGTGGCTGGGTCTTTCAGCATGACAATGATCCCAAACACACCGCCCGGGCAACGAAAGAGTGGCTTCGTAAGAAGCATTTCAAGGTCCTGGAGTGGCCTAGCCAGTCTCCAGATCTCAACCCCATAGAAAATCTTTGGAGGGAGTTGAAAGTCCGTGTTGCCCAGCGACAGCCCCAAAACATCACTGCTCTAGAGGAGATCTGCATGGAGGAATGGGCCAAAATACCAGCAACAGTGTGTGAAAACCTTGTGAAGACTTACAGAAAACGTTTGACCTGTGTCATTGCCAACAAGGGTATATAACAAAGTATTGAGAAACTTTTGTTATTGACCTAATACTTATTTTCCACCATAATTTGCAAATAAATTCATAAAAAATCCTACAATATGATTTTCTGGATTTTTTTTTCTCATTTTGTCTGTCATAGTTGACGTGTACCTATGATGAAAATGACAGGCCTCTCTCATCTTTTTAAGTGGGAGAACTTGCACAATTGGTGGCTGACTAAATACTTTTTTTCCCCACTGTATATATATATATATATATATATATACAGTGCATTTTGAAAGTATTCAGACCCCTTGATTTTTTCCACAGTTTGTTACGTTACAGCCTTATTCTAACATGGATTACATTGATATTTTCCCTCATCAATCTACACACAATACCCATAATGACAAAGTGAAAACAAGTTTTTAGAAATGTTTGCAAATGTATATAAAGAAATATGAAAATATATACCTTATTTACATAAGTATTCAGCCCCTTTGCTATGAGAATCGAAATTGAGCTCAGGTACATCCTGTTTCCATTGATCATCCTTGAGATGTTTCTACAACTTGATTGGAGTCCACCTGTGGTAAATTCAATTGATTTGACATGATTTGGAAAGGCACACACCTGTCTATGTAAGGTCCCACAGTTGTCAGTGCATGTCAGAGCAAAAACCAAGCTTGAATGTCAAGTGAATGCCAAGTGTCACATCTGGAGGAAACCTGTTCACCAACCCTACGTTGAAGCATGGTGGTGGCAGCATCATGCTCTGGGGATGTTTTTCAGTGGCCGGGACTGGGAGACTAGTCAGGATCGAGGCAAAGATGAACGGAGCAAAGTACAGAGAGACCCTTGATGAACAGAGATCCTTGATGAAAACCAGCTCCAGAGCGCTCAGGACCTCAGACTGGTGCGAAGGTTTATCTTCCAACAAGACAACGACCCTATGTACACAGCCAAGACAATGCAGTAGTGGCTTTGGGACAAGTCTCTGAATGTCCTTGAGTGGCCCAGCCAGAGCCCGGACTTGAACCCGATTGAACATCTCTGGAGAGACCTGAAAATAGCTGTATACATTTTCAATAATTTCTAAAAACGTGTTTTCACTTTGTCATTATGGGGTATTGTGTGTAGATTGATGAGGGGAAAAAACTATTGAATCCATTTTAGGAAAAGGCTGTAGCGTAACAACGTGGAAAAAGTCAAGGGATCTGAATACTTTCCAAATGCACAGTAATATACAGTACCAGTCAAAAGTTTGGACACACCTACTCATTCCAGGGTTTTTCTTTATTTGTACTATTTTCTACATTGTAGAATAATAGTGAAGACTTCAAAACTATGAAATAACACATATAGAATCATGTAGTAACCAAAAAAGTGTTAAACAAGTGAAAATATATTTTATATTTGAGATTCTTCAAATAGCCACCCTTCAACCATATTCCCAGTCACCTTGCCGTGGTTAAATGCAGTGGTTTGCGCTTTCAGTTTTGCGCGAATGCTGCCATCTATCCACGGTTTCTGGTTTGGGTAGGTTTTAATCGTCACAGTGGGAACAACATCCCCTATACACTTCCTGATGAAGCCAGTTACCGTGTCAGTGTATACGTCAATATTATTCTCAAAGATAACCCAGAACATATCCCAGTCTGTGTGATCAAAACAATCTTGAAGCATAGATTCTGATTGGTCAGACCAGTGTTTAATAGACCTTAGCACGGGTACTTCCTGTTTGAGTTTCTGCCTATAGGAAGGGAGGAGCAGAATGGAGTCGTGATCTGATTTGCCGAAGGGAGGGCCTTGTAGCCATCCTGGAAGGGAGAGTAACAATGGTCGAGAGTTTTTGAAGCGCGAGTACTGCAGGCAATGTGTTGATAGAACTTCGGTAGCGTTTTCCTTAGATTTGCTTTATTAAAGTCCCCAGCTATAATAAATGCGACCTCAGGATATGCAGTTTCCAGATATGCAGTTTCCAGTGTAGTTCCTTGAGAGACAATCAGCATTCAGGGCTCGAACCACCCAGTTTATAACATTAGTTATAGCACAGTATTGTTGAATACTCGTTTCTGATTGGCTAGAAGGGCATTCTAGAATGGACATTAAAACCAGATAACGGGACAGTTGGAAAAAATATCGGGACGCCTTGCAATCATGACTACACAGTATGCGACTACACATGCAGACCATACTTGCTAAAAAGTTACAGAAATCTAAACCAACAACCACACAAACTGAAATTGGATATATTGTAAACGCAGGTCCAACGAGGGAGAACTTAGCTAGCTAGCATTGATTTGTTTTAGCAGAGACATATTTTTTGGGCAACGGGTAAACAAAACGTAGTCCACTCTGTTACAGATTCTAGTTTTGGAAATAGAAAACTGTATTGAGATCAAATGTTTCATCGAGGAGAAAATTAGCAGAATGTCGGCCAAAACACATCTCGTTCCATCTTCTCCCACTGCCGGCCACTGGGCTTCCTCTCATCACCATATTTGGTAGTGAGTGGAAATGCCAACCGGATGCTTCACATTTATACATCTGGTGAAACATCTGGCTCATTGTTCTAGCTGTGGTTATACAGTCTAACGTTAATTAATGTTAGTTATTACATAGTTATACAGTCTAACGTTAATTAATGTTAGTTATTACATAGTTATACAGTCTAACGTTAATTAATGTTAGTTATTACATAGTTATACAGTCCAACGTTAGTTATTACAGTTATTTACATTTTACATTTACATTTGAGTAATTTAGCAGATGCTCTTGTCCAGAGCGACTTACAGTTAGTGAGTGCATACATTTTTCGTGCTCAACAGTTTCCCATGTGTATCAAGAATGGTCCACCACCCAGAGGACATCCAGCCAACTTTACACAACTGTAGAAAGCATTGGAGTCAACATGGGCAAGCATCCCTGTGGAACGCTTTTGACACCTTGTAGAGTCAAGGCCCTGACGGATTGACACCTTGTAGAGTCCATGCCCTGACGGATTGACACCTTGTAGAGTCCATGCCCTGACGGATTGACACCTTGTAGAGTCCAGGCCCTGACGGATTGACACCTTGTAGAGTCCAGGCCCTGACGGATTGACACCTTGTAGAGTCCAGGCCCTGACGGATTGACACCTTGTAGAGTCCATGCCCTGACGGATTGACACCTTGTAGAGTCCAGGCCCTGACGGATTGACACCTTGTAGAGTCCATGCCCTGACGGATTGACACCTTGTAGAGTCCATGCCCTGACGGATTGACACCTTGTAGAGTCCATGCCCTGACGGATTGACACCTTGTAGAGTCCATGCCCTGACGGATTGACACCTTGTAGAGTCCATGCCCTGACGGATTGACACCTTGTAGAGTCCATGCCCTGACGGATTGACACCTTGTAGAGTCCATGCCCTGACGGATTGACACCTTGTAGAGTCCATGCCCTGACGGATTGACACCTGTAGAGTCCATGCCCTGACGGATTGACACCTTGTAGAGTCCAGGCCCTGACGGATTGACACCTTGTAGAGTCCATGCCCTGACGGATGACACCTTGTAGAGTCCATGCCCTGACGGATTGACACCTTGTAGAGTCCAGGCCCTGACGGATTGACACCTTGTAGAGTCCATGCCCTGACGGATTGACACCTTGTAGAGTCCATGCCCTGACGGATTGACACCTTGTAGAGTCCATGCCCTGACGGATTGACACCTTGTAGAGTCCATGCCCTGACGGATTGACACCTTGTAGAGTCCAGGCCCTGACGGATTGACACCTTGTAGAGTCCAGGCCCTGACGGATTGACACCTTGTAGAGTCCATGCCCTGACGGGATTGACACCTGTTGTAGAGTCCATGCCCTGACGGATTGACACCTTGTAGAGTCCATGCCCTGACGGATTGACACCTTGTAGAGTCCCATGCCCTGACGGATTGACACCTTGTAGAGTCCAGTGACGGATTGCCCTTGTAGAGTCCATGCCCTGACGGATTGACACCTTGTAGAGTCCATGCCCTGACGGATTGACACCTTGTAGAGTCCATGCCCTGACGGATTGACACCTTGTAGAGTCCATGCCCTGACGGATTGACACCTTGTAGAGTCCATGCCCTGACGGATTGACACCTTGTAGAGTCCATGCCCTGACGGATTGACACCTTGTAGAGTCCATGCCCTGACGGATTGACACCTTGTAGAGTCCATGCCCTGACGGATTGACACCTTGTAGAGTCCATGCCCTGACGGATTGACACCTTGTAGAGTCCATGCCCTGACGGATTGACACCTTGTAGAGTCCATGCCCTGACGGATTGACACCTTGTAGAGTCCATGCCCTGACGGATTGACACCTTTTAGAGTCCATGCCCTGACGGATTGACACCTTGTAGAGTCCAGGCCCTGACGGATTGACACCTTGTAGAGTCCATGCCCTGACGGATTGACACCTTGTAGAGTCCATGCCCTGACGGATTGACACCTTGTAGAGTCCATGCCCTGACGGATTGACACCTTGTAGAGTCCAGGCCCTGACGGATTGACACCTTGTAGAGTCCAGGCCCTGACGGATTGACACCTTGTAGAGTCCATGCCCTGACGGATTGACACCTTGTAGAGTCCATGCCCTGACGGATTGACACCTTGTAGAGTCCAGGCCCTGACGGATTGACACCTTGTAGAGTCCAGGCCCTGACGGATTGACACCTTGTAGAGTCCATGCCCTGACGGATTGACACCTTGTAGAGTCCATGCCCTGACGGATTGACACCTTGTAGAGTCCATGCCCTGACGGATTGACACCTTGTAGAGTCCATGCCCTGACGGATTGACACCTTGTAGAGTCCATGCCCTGACGGATTGACACCTTGTAGAGTCCATGCCCTGACGGATTGACACCTTGTAGAGTCCATGCCCTGACGGATTGACACCTTGTAGAGTCCATGCCCTGACGGATTGACACCTTGTAGAGTCCATGCCCTGACGGATTGACACCTTGTAGAGTCCATGCCCTGACGGATTGACACCTTGTAGAGTCCATGCCCTGACGGATTGACACCTTGTAGAGTCCATGCCCTGACGGATTGACACCTTGTAGAGTCCATGCCCTGACGGATTGACACCTTGTAGAGTCCATGCCCTGACGGATTGACACCTTGTAGAGTCCATGCCCTGACGGATTGACACCTTGTAGAGTCCATGCCCTGACGGATTGACACCTTGTAGAGTCCATGCCCTGACGGATTGACACCTTGTAGAGTCCATGCCCTGACGGATTGACACCTTGTAGAGTCCAGGCCCTGACGGATTGACACCTTGTAGAGTCCAGGCCCTGACGGGATTGACACCTTGTAGAGTCCATGCCCTGACGGATTGACACCTTGTAGAGTCCAGGCCCTGACGGATTGACACCTTGTAGAGTCCATGCCCTGAACGGATTGACACCTTGTAGAGTCCATGCCCTGACGGATTGACACCTTGTAGAGTCCATGCCCTGACGGATTGACACCTTGTAGAGTCCATGCCCTGACGGATTGACACCTTGTAGAGTCCATGCCCTGACGGATTGACACCTTGTAGAGTCCAGGCCCTGACGGATTGACACCTTGTGACTGACGGATTGACACCTTGTAGAGTCCATGCCCTGACGGATTGACACCTTGTAGAGTCCAGGCCCTGACGGATTGACACCTTGTAGAGTCCATGCCCTGACGGATTGACACCTTGTAGAGTCCAGGCCCTGACGGATTGACACCTTGTAGAGTCCAGGCCCTGACGGATTGACACCTTGTAGAGTCCAGGCCCTGACGGATTGACACCTTGTAGAGTCCAGGCCCTGACGGATTGACACCTTGTAGAGTCCAGGCCCTGACGGATTGACACCTTGTAGAGTCCATGCCCTGACGGATTGACACCTTGTAGAGTCCAGGCCCTGACGGATTGACACCTTGTAGAGTCCATGCCCTGACGGATTGACACCTTGAGAGTCCATGCCCTGACGGATTGACACCTTGTAGAGTCCATGGCCCTGACGGATTGACACCTTGTAGAGTCCATGCCCTGACGGATTGACACCTTGTAGAGTCCATGCCCTGACGGATTGACACCTTGTGTAGAGTCCAGGCCCTGACGGATTGACACCTTGTAGAGTCCATGCCCTGACGGATTGACACCTTGTAGAGTCCAGGCCCTGACGGATTGACACCTTGTAGAGTCCATGCCCTGACGGATTTGACACCTTGTAGAGTCCAGGCCCTGACGGATTGACACCTTGTAGAGTCCATGCCCTGACGGATTGACACCTTGTAGAGTCCAGGCCCTGACGGATTGACACCTTGTAGAGTCCATGCCCTGACGGATTGACACCTTGTAGAGTCCATGCCCTGACGGATTGACACCTTGTAGAGTCCATGCCCTGACGGATTGACACCTTGTAGAGTCCATGCCCTGACGGATTGACACCTTGTAGAGTCCATGCCCTGACGGATTGACACCTTGTAGAGTCCATGCCCTGACGGATTGACACCTTGTAGAGTCCATGCCCTGACGGATTGACACCTTGTAGAGTCCATGCCCTGACGGATTGACACCTTGTAGAGTCCATGCCCTGACGGATTGACACCTTGTAGAGTCCATGCCCTGACGGATTGACACCTTGTAGAGTCCATGCCCTGACGGATTGACACCTTGTAGAGTCCATGCCCTGACGGATTGACACCTTGTAGAGTCCATGCCCTGACGGATTGACACCTTGTAGAGTCCAGGCCCTGACGGATTGACACCTTGTAGAGTCCATGCCCTGACGGATTGACACCTTGTAGAGTCCATGCCCTGACGGATTGACACCTTGTAGAGTCCATGCCCTGACGGACGGATTGACACCTTGTAGAGTCCATGCCCTGACGGATTGACACCTTGTAGAGTCCAGGCCCTGACGGATTGACACCTTGTAGAGTCCAGGCCCTGACGGATTGACACCTTGTAGAGTCCATGCCCTGACGGATTGACACCTTGTAGAGTCCAGGCCCTGACGGATTGACACCTTGTAGAGTCCATGCCCTGACGGATTGACACCTTGTAGAGTCCATGCCCTGACGGATTGACACCTTGTAGAGTCCATGCCCTGACGGATTGACACCTTGTAGAGTCCAGGCCCTGACGGATTGACACCTTGTAGAGTCCATGCCCTGACGGATTGACACCTTGTAGAGTCCAGGCCAGGCCCTGACGGATTGACACCTTGTAGAGTCCAGGCCCTGTAGACGGATTGACACCTTGTAGAGTCCAGGCCCTGACGGATTGACACCTTGTAGAGTCCAGGCCCTGACGGATTGACACCTTGTAGAGTCCATGCCCTGACGGATTGACACCTTGTAGAGTCCATGCCCTGACGGATTGACACCTTGTAGAGTCCATGCCCTGACGGATTGACACCTTGTAGAGTCCATGCCCTGACGGATTGACACCTTGTAGACGGCCCTGACGGATTGACACCTTGTAGAGTCCAGGCCCTGACGGATTGACACCTTGTAGAGTCCATGCCCTGACGGATTGACACCTTGTAGAGTCCATGCCCTGACGGATTGACACCTTGTAGAGTCCATGCCCTGACGGATTGACACCTTGTAGAGTCCATGCCCTGACGGATTGACACCTTGTAGAGTCCATGCCTGACGGATTGACACCTTGTAGAGTCCAGGCCCTGACGGATTGACACCTTGTAGAGTCCAGGCCCTGACGGATTGACACCTTGTAGAGTCCAGGCCCTGACGGATTGACACCTTGTTGTAGAGTCCAGGCCCTGACGGATTGATTGACACCTTGTAGAGTCCAGGCCCTGACGGATTGACACCTTGTAGAGTCCATGCCCTGACGGATTGACACCTTGTAGAGTCCAGGCCCTGACGGATTGACACCATGCCCTGACGGATTGACACCTTGTAGAGTCCATGCCTGACGGATTGACACCTTGTAGAGTCCATGCCCTGACGGATTGACACACCTTGTAGAGTCCAGGCCCTGACGGATTGACACCTTGTAGAGTCCATGCCCCTGACGGATTGACACCTTGTAGAGTCCAGGCCCTGACGGATTGACACCTTGTAGAGTCCATGCCCTGACGGATTGACACCTTGTAGAGTCCAGGCCCTGACGGATTGACACCTTGTAGAGTCCAGGCCCTGACGGATTGACACCTTGTAGAGTCCAGGCCCTGACGGATTGACACCTTGTAGAGTCCATGCCCTGACGGATTGACACCTTGTAGAGTCCAGGCCCTGACGGATTGACACCTTGTAGAGTCCAGGCCCTGACGGATTGACACCTTGTAGAGTCCAGGCCCTGACGGATTGACACCTTGTAGAGTCCAGGCCCTGACGGATTGACACCTTGTAGAGTCCAGGCCCTGACGGATTGACACCTTGTAGAGTCCAGGCCCTGACGGATTGACACCTTGTAGAGTCCAGGCCCTGACGGATTGACACCTTGTAGAGTCCAGGCCCTGACGGATTGACACCTTGTAGAGTCCATGCCCTGACGGATTGACACCTTGTAGAGTCCATGCCCTGACGGATTGACACCTTGTAGAGTCCATGCCCTGACGGATTGACACCTTGTAGAGTCCCATGCCCTGACGGATTGACACCTTGTAGAGTCCATGCCCTGACGGATTGACACCTTGTAGAGTCCAGGCCCTGACGGATTGACACCTTGTAGAGTCCAGGCCCTGACGGATTGACACCTTGTAGAGTCCAGGCCCTGACGGATTGACACCTTGTAGAGTCCATGCCCTGACGGATTGACACCTTGTAGAGTCCAGGCCCTGACGGATTGACACCTTGTAGAGTCCAGGCCCTGACGGATTGACACCTTGTAGAGTCCATGCCCTGACGGATTGACACCTTGTAGAGTCCATGCCCTGACGGATTGACACCTTGTAGAGTCCATGCCCTGACGGATTGACACCTTGTAGAGTCCATGCCCTGACGGATTGACACCTTGTAGAGTCCATGCCCTGACGGATTGACACCTTGTAGAGTCCAGGCCCTGACGGATTGACACCTTGTAGAGTCCATGCCCTGACGGATTGACACCTTGTAGAGTCCAGGCCCTGACGGATTGACACCTTGTAGAGTCCAGGCCCTGACGGATTGACACCTTGTAGAGTCCATGCCCTGACGGATTGACACCTTGTAGAGTCCATGCCCTGACGGATTGACACCTTGTAGAGTCCAGGCCCTGACGGATTGACACCTTGTAGAGTCCATGCCCTGACGGATTGACACCTTGTAGAGTCCAGGCCCTGACGGATTGACACCTTGTAGAGTCCATGCCCTGACGGATTGACACCTTGTAGAGTCCATGCCCTGACGGATTGACACCTTGTAGAGTCCAGGCCCTGACGGATTGACACCTTGTAGAGTCCAGGCCCTGACGGATTGACACCTTGTAGAGTCCAGGCCCTGACGGATTGACACCTTGTAGAGTCCATGCCCTGACGGATTGACACCTTGTAGAGTCCAGGCCCTGACGGATTGACACCTTGTAGAGTCCAGGCCCTGACGGATTGACACCTTGTAGAGTCCATGCCCTGACGGATTGACACCTTGTAGAGTCCATGCCCTGACGGATTGACACCTTGTAGAGTCCATGCCCTGACGGATTGACACCTTGTAGAGTCCATGCCCTGACGGATTGACACCTTGTAGAGTCCATGCCCTGACGGATTGACACCTTGTAGAGTCCAGGCCCTGACGGATTGACACCTTGTAGAGTCCAGGCCCTGACGGATTGACACCTTGTAGAGTCCAGGCCCTGACGGATTGACACCTTGTAGAGTCCATGCCCTGACGGATTGACACCTTGTAGAGTCCAGGCCCTGACGGATTGACACCTTGTAGAGTCCATGCCCTGACGGATTGACACCTTGTAGAGTCCAGGTTGACACCTTGTAGAGTCCAGGCCCTGACGGATTGAGGCCTTGTAGAGTCCAGGCCCTGACGGATTGACACCTTGTAGAGCCAGGCCCTGACGGATTGACACCTTGTAGAGTCCAGGGCCCT
This sequence comes from Coregonus suidteri, assembly GCA_036851935.1. Taxonomy (NCBI): domain Eukaryota; kingdom Metazoa; phylum Chordata; class Actinopteri; order Salmoniformes; family Salmonidae; genus Coregonus; species Coregonus suidteri. The sequence goes on along the minus strand of CM072247.1, from coordinate 1,261,649 downwards.
GACGGACGGGACACGGGTTGACCTTTTAGAGTCCAGGCCCTGACGGATTGACACCTTGTAGAGTCCAGGCCTGACGGATTGACACCTTGTAGAGTCAGCCTGACGGATTGAGGCTGTTCTGATATTAAAGGTCTACAGGACAGTCAGGCAGTCAGCCTGGTTCAGTCCCTCAGGGCTGCTGTGGTTCTCTCTCTCTCCCTCCCTTCTCTCCCCCTCCCTTCTCTCCCCTCTCTCTCTCCCTCCCTTCTCTCCCCTATCCCTCTCTCCCTCCCTTCTCCTCCCCTAATCTCTCTCTCTCCCCCTTCTCTTCCCCTATCTCTCTCTCCCTCCCTTCTCTCCTCTATCTCTCTCTCCCTCCCTTCTCTCCCCTATCTCTCTCCCTCCCTTCTCTCCCCTCTCTCTCTCCCTTCCTTCTCACCCCTCTCTCTCTCCCTCCCTCCCTTCCTTCTCTCCCCTCTCTCCCTCCCTTCCTTCTCTCACCTCTCTCTCTCCCTCCCTTCTCTCCCCTCTCTCTCTCCCTCCCTTCTTCTCCCTCTCCTCTCTCCCTCCCTCTCTCCCTCCTCTCTCCCCTATCCCTCTCTCCCCTATCTCTCTCCCTTCCTTCTCTCCCCTATCTCTCTCTCCCTCCCTTCTTCTCGACTCTATCTCTCTCTCCCTTCATCTTCTCTCCTACCCTCTACTCTCTCCCTCCCGTTCTCTCCCCTCTCTCTCTCCCTTCCTTCTCTCCCTCTCTCTCTCCCTCCCTTCCTTCTCTCTCTCCCCTCTCTCTCTCCCTCCCTTCTCTCCCCCTCCCTTCTCTCCCTCCCTTCTCTCGCCTATCTCTCTCTCCCTCCCTTCTCTCCCCTCTCTCTCCCTCCCTTCTTCCCTATTCCTCTCTCCCTCCCTTCTCCCTCTCTCTCTCTCCCTCCCTTCTCTCCCCTCTCTCTCTCCCCTCCCTTCTCTCCCCTATCCCTCTCTCCCTCCCTTCTCTCCCCTATCCCTCTCTCCCTCCCTTCTCTCCCCTATTCCTCTCTCCCTCCCTTCTCTCCCCTATCCTCTCCTCCCTTCTCTCCCCTATCTCTCTCCCTCCCTTCCTTCTCTCTCCCTCCCTTCTCTCCTCTATCTCTCTCTCCCTCCTCTCCCCTATTCCTCTCTCCCTCCCTTCTCTCCTCTATCTCTCTCTCCCTCCCTCCCTTCTCTCTCCCTCCCTCCCTTCTCTCCCGAGTGGCGCAGTGGTCTAAGGCACTGCATCGCAGTGCTAGCTGTGCCACTAGAGATCCTGGTTCGCATCCAGGCTCTGTCGTAGCCGGCCACGACCGGGAGACTCATGGGTGAAGCACAATTGGCCCAGCGTTGTCCAGGGTAGGGGAGGGAATGGCGGCAGGGATGTGCTCAGTTGAATAGGAGCATGGCGTTTGCAACGTCAGGGTTGTGGGTTTGATTCCCACAGGGGGTATGAAAAAAAAAAAAAAAAAAAAATGTAAATCGTTCTAAATCTCTCCCTCCTTCTCCTATATCCCCTCCCTCTCTCTACTCCCTCTCTCTCTCCCTCCCTTCTCTCTCTCTCCCTCCCTCCCTTTCTTCTCCCCCTCTCTCCCTCCCTCCCTTCTCTCACCCTCTCTCTCCTCCCTTCCTTCCCTCCCCTCCCTCTCTCATCCCCTCTCTTCTCTCCCCTCTCCCTCCTTCCTCCCTTCTCTCCCTCTCCTCTCCATTCTCTCCTCCTCCCCTCTCTCTCCCTCCCTTCTCTCCCCTCTCTCTCTCCCTCCCTTCCCTCCCCTCCTCTCTCTCCCTCCCTTCTCTCTATATCCTCTCTCCCTCCCTCTTATCTCCTATCTCTCTCTCCCTCCTCCCTCTCCCCTGATCTCCTTCCCTCCCTTCCTCTTCTCTCCCTATCTCCTCTCTCCTCCCTCTCTCTCCCTCTCTCTCCTCTCCTCTCTCTCTCCCTCCCTTCTCTCCCCTCTCCCTCTCTCCCTCCCTTCTCTCCCCCTATCTCCCCTCTCCCTCTCCTTCTCTCTCCACTCTCCTCTCTCCTCCCTTCTCTCCCCTCTCCTCTCTCTCTTCCCCTCTCTCTCTCCCTCTCCCTTCTCTCCCCTCTCTCCTCTCTCCCTATCTCTCTCTCTATCCCTCATCTCCTCCCTCTCCTCTCTTCTCTCTCTCCCTCTCGCTTCTCTCCCCTCTCTCTCTCCCTTCTCCCCTTCTCTCTCCCCTCTCTCTCTCCCCCTCCTTCTCTCCCCTCCTCTATCTCTCTCCCCCTCCCTTCTCTTCTCCCTCTATCTCTCTCTCCCTCCCTTCTCTCCTCTATCTCTCTATCCCCTCCCTTGCTCTCCCCTCTTCTCTCCCTCCCTTCTCCTCCCTTCTCCCTCCCTTCTCTCCCTCTCTCTCCCTCCTCTCTCCTCTATCTCTCTCCATCCCTTCTCCTTCTATCTCTCCCTATCCTCTCCTCCCTCTCCCCTTCTCTCTCCCTCCCTTCTCTCTATCTCTCTCCCCCTCCCTTCTCTCCCCTCCTCTCCCTCCCTTCTCTCCTCTCTCTCTCTCTCCCTCCCCTCTCTCCTCTCCATCCTCTCTCCCTCCCTTCTCTCCCCTATCTCTCTCTCCCTCCCTTCTCTCCCCCTCCCTTCTCTCCCCTCTCTCCCTCTCTCCCTCTCTCCTTCTCTCTCCTCTCTCTCCTCCCTTCTCTCCCTCTCTCTCTCCCTCCCTTCTCTCCTCTATCTCTCTCTCCCTCCCTTCTCTCCCCTCTCTCCCTCTCCCTTCTTCTCCCTCTCTCTCTCCCTCCCTTCCTCTCTCCCCTCTCTCTCTCCCTCTCCCTTCTCTCTCCTTCTCTCTCCCTCCCTTCTCTCCCTCTCCCCCCTTCTCTCTCTCCTCTCCTTCTCTCCCTCTCTCTCCTCCCTTCTCCTCTCCTCTCCCTCTCTCCCTCCTCTCTCCTCTCTCCCTCCCCTATTCTTCTCCTCTTCTCTCTTCCTCCTCTCTTCTCTCCCTATCTCTCTCTCCCTCCCTTCTCTCCCCCTCCCCTCTCTCCTCTATCCCTCTCTCCCTCCCTTCTCTCCCTCTCTCCCTCCCTTCTCTCCCTCTCTCCCTCCCTTCTCTCCTCTATCTCTCTCTCCCTCCCTTCTCTCCCCTATCTCTCTCTCCCTTCTCCCTTCTCTCCCCCTCCTTCTCTCCTCCCTCCCTTCTCTCTCTCTCTCCTCCCTTCTCTCCCCTATCTCTCTCTCCCTCCCTTCTCTCCCTCTCTTATCCTCTCTCCCTCCCTTCTTCTCCTCCCCTCTCTCTCCCCTCCCTTCTTCTCCCTACTCTCTCTCTCCCTCCCTTCTCTCCCTATCCCTCTCTCCCTTCCCTTCTCTCCCCTATTCTCTCTCCTCCTTCTCTCCCTTATTCCTCTCTCCCTCCTTCTCTATTCCCCTCTCTCTCCCCCTCTCCCCCTTCTCTCTCCCTATCTCTCTCTCCCTCCCTTCTCTCCCCTATCCCTCTCTCCCTCCCTCTCTCTCCCTCCCTTCTCTCCCTCTCTCTCTCCCTCCCTTCTCTCCCCTATCCCTCTCTCCCTCCCTTCTCTCCCCTATCCCTCTCTCCCTCCCTCCCTCCTCTCCCCTCCCTTCTCTCCCCTATCCCTCTCTCCCTCCCTTCTCTCCCCTATCTCTCTCCCTCCCTTCTCTCCCTTATTCCTCTCTCCCTCCCTTCTCTCCCCTCTCTCTCTCCCTCCCTTCTCTCCCCTATCCCTCTCTCCCTCCCTTCTCTCCACTATCCCTCTCTCCCTCCATTCTCTCCCCTCTCTCTCTCTCCCTCCCTTCTCTCCCCTCCCTTCTCTCCCCTATTCCTCTCTCCCTCCCTTCTCTCCCCTATCCCTCTCTCCCTCCTTCTCTCCCCTCTCTCTCTCCCTCCCTTCTCTCCCCTATTCCTCTCTCCCCTCCCTTCTCTCCCTATCCCTCTCTCCCTCCCTTCTCTCCCCTCTCTCCCTCCCTTCCCTCTCCCATATATTCCTCTCTCCCTCCCTTCTCTCCCCTATTCCTCTCTCCCTCCCTTCTCTCCCCTATCCCTCTCCCCCTCCATTCTCTCCCCTATTCCTCTCTCCCTCCCTTCTCTCCCCTCTCTCTCTCTCCTTCCCTTCTCTCCTCTATCTCTCTCCCTCCCTTCTCTCCTCTATCTCTCTCTCCCTCCCTTCTCTCCCCTCTCTCTCCCTCCCTTCTCTCCCCTATTCCTCTCTCCCTCCCTTCTCTCCCCTATTCCTCTCTCCCTCCCTTCTCCTCTCCCTATTCCTCTCTCCCTCCCTTCTCTCCCCTCTCTCTCTCTCCCTTCTCTCTCCCCTATCCCTCTCTCCCTCCCTTCTCTCCCCTATCCCTCTCTCCCTCCCTTCTCTCTCCTATCCCTCCCTCCCTCCCTCCCTCCCTATCTCCCTCTCCCGGTGGCCATGAAAAGCAATCAGTCTTATAGTCCAGAGAGCCCAGCCCTCTCCTCTCCTCTCCTCTCCCTGGACTCTACCTCTCTTTAATTACAGCACTCAGCATCACCGAGGAGAAACACTGCACAGGCTGGAGTAGCATAGATCTAGTAGGATATGGTAGAGTTATTCTAGACAGCATAGATCTAGTAGGCAGCATAGATCTAGTAGCATTTTAGCTAGCTAACGTTAGCATTGCTAGCTGATGACAACATTGCCATCTGTCTAAAGTTAATTTGACAACATGATAATGCTAGCAAAGTAGTTTCCTACCAAATATTTGACTACTTTAGCAATGTCATGGTATTTCCAGGCACTATAGTGTAATTTAGACTAAACAGTAGTTACCTCCGTCCAGAATGACTGGGCTCATCACCACCTTTAGGGCACCACTATGGCACCGCCAGCAGAGGGCGCCTTGAGAACATTCATAACAATGGCATGACGCGACAGAGTGACGGAGGTGCAACCTGTGAATATGGTAGGAGATGTTACAATACAGGCCACAGAGAAGGATGAAAAGCCCAGTCTCGATAGTGTAAATAAAGCATAACAGCATTGAAAAGTGACTGCAGAGACAGTGGAAGGCTGCAGTACACGTCGACTAACAGTGGAAACGTCTGTGTACACCAGCTTGTGGCTTTATTGGTCCAGTACGACTTAACGCTTCAACTTTCCTTTCTTACCATCACAGAACCCTGACAGAACCCACCAGACCCTCCCTCTCTGACAGACGGATGGACGGACGGACAGGCGGACGGACAGACAGGGGTTCTGATCTGTGAACTGTGAGGGGAATCTGTAACATTTCATTGGACCCAGTCTCTAACTTAGTTTCCATCAGCAGAAGACAGCGTTGTTACAGAGAACAAAGATAGTACATGAATAGAGAAGAGATCTGACTGAACAAAGATACAGCAGCTACACACAGTCTCCTATTCACAGAGCATCATAGACTGGAGATAGATATGGTTTGATATGATAGCTGATAGCTCCAGTCATTTAAGCCTTGGTATCTGTCATGTTCCTGTAAGGCTGGCCAGGCTGGTGGAGGACTGGACAGAAGGATCCCTCTCTCCTCCTGCGTCCCACCTCGACCCCAGCTCCCTGGTCTCTCCTCCTGCGTCCCACCTCGACCCCAGCTCCCTGTTCTCTCCTCCTGCGTCCCACCTCGACCCCAGCTCCCTGGTCTCTCCTCCTGCGTCCCACCTCGACCCCAGCTCCCTGGTCTCTCCTCCTGCGGCCCACCTCGACCCCAGCTCCCTGGTCTCTCCTCCTGCGGCCCACCTCGACCCCAGCTCCCTGGTCTCTCCTCCTGCGGCCCACCTCGACCCCAGCTCCCTGTTCTCTCCTCCTGCGTCCCACCTCGACCCCAGCTCCCTGGTCTCTCCTCCTGCGGCCCACCTCGACCCCAGCTCCCTGGTTCTCTCCTCCTGCTCGACCCCACCTGCGCCCACCTCGACCCCAGCTCCCTGGTCTCTCCTCCTGCGGCCCACCTCGACCCCAGCTCCCTGGTCTCTCCTCCTGTGTCCCACCTCGACCCCAGCTCCCTGGTCTCTCCTTCCTGCGTCCCACCTCGACCCCAGCTCCCTGTTCTCTCCTCCTGCGTCCCACCTCGACCCCAGCTCCCTGGTCTCTTCTCCTCCTGCGTCCCACCTCGACCCCAGCTCCCTGGTCTCTTCTCCTGCGTCCCACCTCGACCCCAGCTCCCTGGTCTCTCTCCCACCTCGACCCCAGCTCCCTGTTCTCTCCTCCTGCGTCCCACCTCGACCCCAGCTCCCTGGGGCAGCTATCTAGCTATGCAGCACACTGTGCCATCAGTCACACATCATGATGAAACCCTCATCAACGTGTCAACTTAATTTACCCCTCTGATGCTCTCCTTCTTGCTCTCTCTCTCTCTGTCTCGCTCACGTTTTTAGAATGGGTGTTTTCAATGGAGATAAATCTGTTACAATCTGTTTCTTTATATTTTTTTCTATCCTAGAGTTCAGATTGGGCCCGATGACACCTTTTCATATATAAAGTATTTGGCTGTAAAGAGTCATTAATTAATTAATGGTTAATTATTGTGTCTCTATTCCATTGAGAGGAATCAGAGCAAAACCTCCCACATGAATGAACTGAGTCTGAGAGCACAGCTAGAAGGATGATGATGTACTGGTTATTATACAGAATTACTCCAGAAGACCATCCCAACAGAACTAACACTACATCAATGAAATATAAACCTCATTCAAATAACGTTCCTTTTTTAAAATCAATTCAACCCAATATGATTTACAAAGCATTCAACCACAAGAATAAGTAATTCCATAGAGTCTACATGTCCCTATTCCCTAGTCATTGTATAGACTTCTATTTATCGCTGTATGTCTGTATGGGGCATCCAGCCAACACCTGTCATGTTGCTCTACTGTGTGTGTCAGAGTATGTGAACGGAGATGAGCATCACTCATGGAGCGCCTCTCCAGCGCTCTGAGATGAGCATCACTCATGGAGCGCCTCTCCAGCGCTCGGAGATGAGCACCACTCATGGAGCGCCTCTCCAGCGCTCGGAGATGAGCATCACTCATGGAGCGCCTCTCCAGCGCGCGGAGATGAGCATCACTCATGGAGCGCCTCTCCAGCGCGCGGAGATGAGCATCACTCATGGAGCGCCTCTCCAGCGCGCGGAGATGAGCATCACTCATGGAGCGCCTCTCCAGCGCGCGGAGATGAGCATCACTCATGGAGCGCCTCTCCAGCGCGCGGAGATGAGCATCACTCATGGAGCGCCTCTCCAGCGCGCGGAGATGAGCATCACTCATGGAGCGCCTCTCCAGCGCTCGGAGATGAGCATCACTCATGGAGCGCCTCTCCAGCGCGCGGAGATGAGCACCACTCATGGAGCGCCTCTCCAGCGCGCGGAGATGAGCATCACTCATGGAGCGCCTCTCCAGCGCGCGGAGATGAGCATCACTCATGGAGCGCCTCTCCAGCGCGCGGAGATGAGCATCACTCATGGAGCGCCTCTCCAGCGCGCGGAGATGAGCATCACTCATGGAGCGCCTCTCCAGCGCTCGGAGATGAGCATCACTCATGGAGCGCCTCTCCAGCGCGCGGAGATGAGCATCACTCATGGAGCGCCTCTCCAGCACGCGGAGATGAGCATCACTCATGGAGCGCGCCTCTCCAGCGCTCGGAGATGAGCATCACTCATGGAGCGCCTCTCCAGCACGCGGAGATGAGCATCACTCATGGAGCGCCTCTCCAGCGCTCGGAGATGAGAATCACTCATGGAGCGCCTCTCCAGCGCGCGGAGATGAGCATCACTCATGGAGCGCCTCTCCAGCGCGCGGAGATGAGCATCACTCATGGAGCGCCTCTCCAGCGCTCGGAGATGAGCATCACTCATGGAGCGCCTCTCCAGCACGCGGAGATGAGCATCACTCATGGAGCGCCTCTCCAGCGCTCGGAGATGAGCATCACTCATGGAGCGCCTCTCCAGCGCGCGGAGATGAGCATCACTCATGGAGCGCCTCTCCAGCGCGCGGGAGATGAGCATCACTCATGGAGCGCCTCTCCAGCGCGCGGAGATGAGCATCACTCATGGAGCGCCTCTCCAGCGCTCGGAGATGAGCATCACTCATGGAGCGCCTCTCCAGCGCTCGGAGATGAGCATCACTCATGGAGCGCCTCTCCAACGCGTGGAGATGAGCATCACTCATGGAGCGCCTCTCCAGCGCTCGGAGATGAGCATCACTCATGGAGCGCCTCTCCAGCGCTCGGAGATGAGCATCACTCATGGATCGCCTCTCCAGCGCGCGGAGATGAGCATCACTCATGGAGCGCCTCTCCAGCGCTCGGAGATGAGCATCACTCATGGAGCGCCTCTCCAGCGCTCGGAGATGAGCATCACTCATGGAGCGCCTCTCCAGCGCGCGGAGATGAGCATCACTCATGGAGCGCCTCTCCAGCACGCGGAGATGAGCATCACTCATGGAGCGCCTCTCCAGCGCTCGGAGATGAGCATCACTCATGGAGCGCCTCTCCAGCGCGCGCGGAGATGAGCATCACTCATGGAGCGCCTCTCCAGCGCTCGGAGATGAGCATCACTCATGGAGCGCCTCTCCAGCGCTCGGAGATGAGCATCACTCATGGAGCGCCTCTCCAGCGCTCGGAGATGAGCATCACTCATGGAGCGCCTCTCCAGCGCTCGGAGATGAGCATCACTCATGGAGCGCCTCTCCAGCACGCGGAGATGAGCATCACTCATGGAGCGCCTCTCCAGCGCGCGGAGATGAGCATCACTCATGGAGCGCCTCTCCAGCGCTCGGAGATGAGCATCACTCATGGAGCGCCTCACTCCAGCGCGCGCGGAGATGAGCATCACTCATGGAGCGCCTCTCCAGCGCGCGGGAGATGAGCATCACTCATGGAGCGCCTCTCCAGCGCGCGGAGATGAGCATCACTCATGGAGCGCCTCTCCAGCGCGCGGAGATGAGCATCACTCATGGAGCGCCTCTCTCCAGCGCGCGGAGATGAGCATCACTCATGGAGCGCCTCTCCAGCGCTCGGAGATGAGCATCACTCATGGAGCGCCTCTCCAACGCGCGGAGATGAGCATCACTCATGGAGCGCCTCTCCAGCGCGCGGAGATGAGCATCACTCATGGAGCGCCTCTCCAGCCTCATCTCAGCGCGCGGAGAGATGCCCTCTCCAGGCGCGCATCACTCATGGAGCGCCTCTCCAGCGCGCGGAGATGAGCATCACTCATGGAGCGCCTCTCCAGCGCGCGGAGATGAGCATCACTCATGGAGCGCCTCTCCAGCGCGCGGAGATGAGCATCACTCATGGAGCGCCTCTCTCCAGCGCTCGGAGATGAGCATCACTCATGGAGCGCCTCTCCAGCGCGCGGAGATGAGCATCACTCATGGAGCGCCTCTCCAGCGCGCGGAGATGAGCATCACTCATGGAGCGCCTCTCCAGCGCGCGGAGATGAGCATCACTCATGGAGCGCCTCTCCAGCGCTCGGCATCCTTTCCAACTGCTCCTCTAAAAACCCCTCCTGGCTCACAGGAAGAAAAAACTACTGCAGTGCCAAATTAGCTCCATTCATTAAAATCACAATTTAACCAACACCCATCTATTTTTGTGACTACCTGGACCTACCATTTTGGTTTTGAAGTATTTGAAACCAAACCATATGATTTGAATGAAAAGTATTTTAATAAACATGAAAAGGTGAATGTAAGAAGCGCTCATCATTTCAAATAGGCTACATGTCAATTTTAAACAGCATATAAACTAAAATCTAAATAGGTCAGGAGCTACAAATAAATACATTGTGAAGCATTAGCGAGTGCGACACAATAGGCTGGTTGGGTCATAAACCGCTCAGCATTTAAACAACATTCAGTTGTATTAAATCATTATAGTCTATAAATTGCGTAAATAGGCTGTGACTTACTTGGAATTAAATACAAATTAAACGAAAAATGCCTTATTAGGCTTAGTCTACAGTGCCTTTGAATTCATTTTTAGAAACGCAAGTTTGGCCAGTCTGTGGCTTCAGGCTCATGCGATGGTGCCTGGAGAGCCGGCCAGCAGCGGAGAATATCCTCTCCATGGTGCCTGGAGAGCAGAGCCAGCAGCGGAGAATATCCTCTCCACGGTGCCTGGAGAGCCAGCCAGCAGCGGAGAATATCCTCTCCACGGTGCCTGGAGAGCCAGCCAGCAGCGGAGAATATCCTCTCCATGGTGCCTGGAGAGCCAGCCAGCAGCGGAGAATATCCTCTCCATGGTGCCTGGAGAGCCAGCCAGCAGCGGAGAATATCCTCTCCATGGTGCCTGGAGAGCAAGCCAGCCAGCAGCGGAGAATATCCTCTCCATGGTGCCTGGAGAGCCAGCCAGCAGCGGAGAATATCCTCTCCACGGTGCCTGGAGAGCCAGCCAGCAGCGGAGAATATCCTCTCCATGGTGCCTGGAGAGCCAGCCAGCAGCGGAGAATATCCTCTCCATGGTGCCTGGAGAGCCAGCCAGCAGCGGAGAATATCCTCTCCATGGTGCCTGAGAGAGCCAGCCAGCAGCGGAGAATATCCTCTCCATGGTGCCCTGGGAGAGCCAGCCAGCAGCGGAGAATATCCTCTCCATGGTGCCTGGAGAGCCGCCAGCAGCGGATAATATCCTCTCCATGGTGCCTGGAGAGCCAGCCAGCAGCGGAGAATATCCTCTCCACGGTGCCTGGAGAGCCAGCCAGCAGCGGAGAATATCCTCTCCCCCCCTGCAGAGCCACAGGGGAAGCTAAACACCCCTTTGGCCTCTCTCGCCAGGCTGGGCAGAGATGCAGTTTTTTTTTTTTTTTTAATTTTTCTATAGGTAGGCCTAAAGGTTTTTAAACAAAATAACCCAATCAAAACGGAAAGCTCCTTGAAATAGGTAATATGCCAGGACTATTGGGCCAAATCAATGATGGCCTTTTGTATAGACATTATGAACAAAAATGAACGTAACTTTTAAGGGATCAGATTTTTTGTTTATAAATACTTTGCTACAATGACAGTTATCTACACACCTCGTTCCTTTCTTTTCGCATGTGCACGTAGTAAGTACACCATAATGCTTTCGGGATAAAAGTTACGTGTCTTTTCAGATTCCACAATGATTCTTTAGTTGTGGACAATACGTCACCGCACTCCTGCTCTTGGTCCTCATCTTTCTGAGTCACCTTGATTTAGCACCGGTGTGTTTAAATCAGTTTCTTTATGAAAATATTTTGTGAACTCCATGACAGTAGCTAAAGCAAGGGGCTGTAGCAGCGCACAGGGAGACTACAGATGCATGCTGGGCCGGGCACGCGCTGAGCCCTACTGTAGCAAAGTTGGAGCCGGCGAGAAGCCGACGCTTAACGCTTCGAACACACCGTCTGTTTCATTGCGTTTTGGGACACCAGAAGTACATTCATCCCCAATGGAACGCTGCGTTTGCCTTGCAGCATTGCGTTGCAGAGGCGGTTGCAGTGCGTTCTATGTGGAGCAAATGTTGGATTTATGGAATGTATGCGTCAAACTGTAAGCGTAGACGGGTTGACAGAAATGGTAGCAGAAGGTGAATGTTGATATTTTGTTGCACACATATCTAGATGATGCTGCATACTATTTTTTGCGCCACAACACAGTCGGTGTGTTCGAAGCGTTAGCCTTTGGGTATGTCGCTCAGCTCCAGTCAAATTGGGCACGCTACCGCTCCTGGCTCCACGCTGCTAACATACTCTGGTGTGTGTTCACTGATATAGGAACCTACCTCACCATGCAGATGTGGAGAGCAGCATGTGGCATGTCCTGATTCAACAGAGGCCCATGTTTTATTCCATAGGGAATATTTCTTTACATAAATAATCTATCAATAATTTATAAAGGATTTATCTGATTGTGGAGCTGGGAACCTCTCAGTGCAGGTGTGGAGTGTGTGTGACGTCCCGATGTGTTTAAATCCTATTGAGTTTACTTACACGTGACATCTCTTAACGTGCTGTGTAGGCTATGACGGTTCCTCTGCTGTGAATGTGATGTTTTTTGTTTTTTTCGCAGATAGAGAGAGATAATATGGTAATCTATGTAGCAGTGACGACTGACTCGTGGATAATACCTCTGACAGTTGTTCCCGAGCCAAGGATGAGCAGCGCATGCTTGGAGAAACCCACGTAGTCTTCCAATAATAAGGCTGTGTTATTGATAAATAACGTTTATATGTTGTTTATTTACGCATACACAGAGCTGTCATGGGTAGCCTATTTGCACAAATGCAGCCCTCCATAGTAAGGCATACAGTCCAGCCCTCCATAGTAAGGCATACAGTCCAATAAGGTGCTGTGAATATCGGCAGAATAATTGAACGTGCTCCCTACCTCCAGCTCCTGGTTGCAACCAAACTGTGTTTTTCCTTATCGTGAAGGGATCTCTCTCTGTCGCCTTTTAGACCGATATCAGAGATGTTTCTTTCCCCGGAAACACGGACAGGTCCGCGGCATGATCCCGTGTTCTGCCGCCGCCCCCAGAACACCGGGCCTCGGTTAGTCAGGCGCCTCTCTCTCAGTGATGGAGGAGAAGGGAGCGAGGTCCTCCTCTCCCCTGCCGCTCCATTTTCAAATAGCCTACACAAGGATTGGTATTCCAGGAACGGAGCAAGAGGAAAACTAGGGATGTCAGTCAGCAGTGTGCCATGTAAAACCTCCGTGTGGCTGGATAAGGCCGACCAGTAACTCCGGCGGGTCTGTCCCTATATGAGGAGCTTGATGCTGCATTTGGTCACCGCGGCGGAGGAGTGTTTTTCTCCTCTCTCTCTCTCCAGGGTGAATAACTGTGCATGCTCTCTCTCTCTCTCTCTCTCTCTCTCTCTCTCTCTCTCTCTCTCTCTCTCTCTCTCTCTCTCTCTCTCTCTCTCTCTCTCTCTCTCTCTCTCTCTCTCTCTCTCTCTCTCTCTCTCTCTCTCTCTCTCTCTCTCTCTCTCTCTCTCTCTCTCTCTCTCTCTCTCTCTCTCTCTCTCTCTCTCTCTCTCTCTCTCTCTCTCTCTCTCTCTCTCTCTCTCTCTCTCTCTCTCTCTCTCTCTCTCTCTCTCTCTCTCTCTCTCTCTCTCTCTCTCTCTCTCTCTCTCTCTCTCTCTCTCTCTCTCTCTCTCTCTCTCTCTCTCTCTCTCTCTCTCTCTCTCTCTCTCTCTCTCTCTCTCTCTCTCTCTCTCTCTCTCTCTCTCTCTCCTCTCTCTCTCTCTCTCTCTCTCTCTCTCTCTCTCTCTCTCTCTCTCTCATCGCCGCAAGCAAGGCCACACTCGCATCGCTCACTGGACGCGCAGCATTAAATGAGGTCCCAGCCCAGAGAAGGCCGGCCGGCCTAAATACTGTATCATAATTACACTGGGACACTGCAATGACATGAATAATAAATGCTCATATATTATTACATGGTGACATTGATATTTGATATAATCTCCTATATCATAGTCACTTCCTATAAGGATCATACACTAATGTAGCCTGACATCCCATAAATGGCACCCTATAACCTATAGGACTATACAGCCCCAGGGAACTGATATAAGGCACTAGAGGATGAATAGTGGGTCCATATGGAGACCCTTGGGGATGTCCCAAGGCTGGCACCCTATAACCAGGACTATAGACCTCTGTATAGGGTAACAGGACCCTAACAGGGCTGACCGGTTCTCTGCAGGTTACACCTAGCCTGACCCTAACAGGCTCCCTGCAGGTTACAGGACCTAACCTGACCCTGCAGGTTACACCTAGCCTGACCCTAACAGGGCTACACCTAGCATGACACCTAACAGGGCTCCCTGCAGGTTACACCTAGCCTGACCCTAACAGGGCTCTCTGCAGGTTACACCTAGCCTGACCCTAACAGGGCTCCCTGCAGGTTACACCTAGCCTGACCCTAACAGGGCTCCCTGCAGGTTACACCTAGCCTGACCCTAACAGGGCTTCCTGCAGGTTACACCTAGCCTGACCCTAACAGGGCTTCCTGCAGGTTACACCTAGCCTGACCCTAACAGGGCTCCCTGCAGGTTACACCTAGCCTGACCCTAACAGGGCTCCCTGAAGGTAACACCTAGCCTGACCCACCTACACCTAGCCTGACCCTAACAGGGCTCTCTGCAGGTTACACCTAGCCTGACCCTAACAGGGCTCCCTGCAGGTTACACCTAGCCTGACCCTAACAGGGCTCTCTGCAGGTTACACCTAGCCTGACCCTAACAGGGCTACACCTAGCCTGACCCTAACAGGGCTCCCTGCAGGTTACACCTAGCCTGACCCTAACAGGGCTGCAGGTTACACCTAGCCTGACCCTAACAGGGCTCCCTGCAGGTTACACCTAGCCTGACCCTAACAGGGCTCTCTGCAGGTTACACCTAGCCTGACCCTAACAGGCTCTCTACACCTAGCCTGACCCTAACAGGGCTCCCTGCAGGTTACACCTAGCCTGACCATAACAGGGCTCTCTGCAGGTTACACCTAGCCTGACCCTAACAGGGCTACACCTAGCCTGACCCTAACAGGGCTCTCTGAAGGTTACACCTAGCCTGACCCTAACAGGGCTCCCTGCAGGTTACACCTAGCCTGACCCTAACAGGCTCCCTGCAGGTTACACCTAGCCTGACCCTAACAGGGCTCTCTGAAGGTTACACCTAGCCTGACCCTAAACAGGGCTCTCTGCAGGTTACACCTAGCCTGACCCTAACAGGGCTCTCTGCAGGTTACACCTAGCCTGACCCTAACAGGGCTCTCTGCAGGTTACACCTAGCCTGACCCTAACAGGGCTCTCTGCAGGTTACACCTAGCCTGACCCTAACAGGGCTCCCTGAAGGTTACACCTAGCCTGACCCTAACAGGGCTCCCTGCAGGTTACACCTAGCCTGACCCTAACAGGGCTCCCTGCAGGTTACACCTAGCCTGACCCTAACAGGGCTACACCTAGCCTGACCCTAACAGGGCTACACCTAGCCTGACCCTAACAGGGCTCTCTGAAGGTTACACCTAGCCTGACCCTAACAGGGCTACCCTGCAGGTTGACACCTAACAGGGCTCTCTGAAGGTTAACCTAGCCTGACCCTAACAGGGTTACACCTAGCCTGACCCTAACAGGGCTCTCTGAAGGTTACACCTAGCCTGACCCTAACAGGGCTCCCTGCAGGTTACACCTAGCCTGACCCTAACAGGGCTCCCTGAAGGTTACACCTAGCATTACCCTAACAGGGCTCTCTGCAGGTTACACCTAGCCTGACCTTAACAGGGCTCCCTGAAGACTCCACAATGAGATAGGGTGCAGGCCAGGCAGCAGGCTGTTAGCCAGCCTGCCAGCTTAGTGGAGTCTGCCACTAGCACAGTCAGTGTAGTCAGCTCAGCTATCCCCATGGAGACCGTGTCTGTGCCTCGATCTAGGTTGGGCTAAACATGGCGGTGTTCGCCTTAGCAATCTCACTGGAATAAAGACCTCCTCCATTCCTGTCATTATTGAAAGAGATTGTGATAATGTCTCACATCTCCAAATAGGGCTACTTAATGTTAGATCCCTCACTTCCAAGGCAGTTATGGTCAATCAACTAATCACTGATCATAATCTTGTTATGATTGGCCTGACTAAAACATGGCTTAAGCCTGATTAATTTCCTGTGTTAAATGAGGGCCTCTCCTCCTGGTTACACTAGTGACCACATCCCCCGCGCATCCAGCAAAGGCAGAGGTGTTGTTAACATTTACGATAGCAAATGTAAATGTACCCCCCCCCCCCCCCCCCAACAAATGACTGCGTTTTTGTCTTTTGAGCTTCTAGACATGAAATCTATGCAGCCTACTCAATCCCTTTTTATAGCTACTGTTTACAGGCCTCCTGGGCCATATACAGAGTTCCTCACTGAGTTCCCTGAATTCCTATCGGACCTTGTAGTCATGGCAGATAATTCTAATTTTTGGTGACTTTAATATTCACATGGAAAAGTCCACAGACCCACTCCAAAAGGCTTTCGGAGCCATCATCGACTCAGTGGGTTCTGTCCAACATGTCTCCGGACCTACTCATTGCCACAGTCATACCCTGGATCTAGTTTTGTCCCGTGAATAAATATTGTGGATCTAAATGTTTTTCCTCATAACTCTGGACTATCGGACCTCTGTAGCTCAGCTGGTAGAGCACGGCGCTTGTAACGCCAAGGTAGTGGGTTCGAACCCCGGGACCACCCATACACAAAAAAATAAAAAATAAATGTATGCACGCATGACTGTAAGTCGCTTTGGATAAAAGCGTCTGCTAAATGGCATATTATTATTATTATTATTATTATCTTATTGCGTTTGCAATCGCAACAAATAATCTGCTCAGACCCCAACCAAGGACCATCAAAAGCCGTGCTATAAAATTCTCTGACAACCCAAAGATTCCTAGATAACCTTCCAGACTCCCTCCAGCTACTCAAGGACGTCGGAGTACAAAAATCAGTTAACCACCTAACTGAGGATCTACATTTAACCTTGCGTAATACCCTAGATGCAGTCGCACCCCTAAAAACAAAAACAAAAACATTCGTCACAAGAAACTAGCTCCCTGGTATACAGAAAATACCCTAGCCCTGAAGCAAGCTTCCAGAAAATTGGAACGGAAAATGGCGCTCCACAAAACTGGAAGTTTTCCGACTAGCTTGGAAAGAAAGTACAGAGCAATATCGAAGAGCCCTCACTGCTGCTCCATCAGCCTATTTTTCCAACCTAATTGAGGAGAATAAGAACCCAAAATGTATTTTTGAAACTATTTCAAAGCTAACTAAAAAGCAGCATTCAACAAGAGAGGATGCCTTTCACTTCAGCCGTCATGAATTTATGAACTTCTTCGACGAAAATATCATGATCATTAGAAAGCAAATTACGGACTCCTCTTTGAATCTGCGTATTTATCCAAAGCTCAGCTCTCCTGAGTCTGCACAGAGCTTCCAGGACCTCGGATCAATGGAGACACTCATATTTTTTTATCCTGTATCTCTTGACACATTCATGAAAGTAGTATATGGAGTCTAACCCTTCCAGCTGCATACTGGACCCTATTCCAACTAAACTACTGAAAGAGCTACTTCCTGTGCTTGGCCCTCCTATGTTGAACATAATAAATGGCTCCCTATCCACTGGATGTGAACCAAACTCACTAAAAGTGGCAGTAATAAAGCCTCTCCTGAAAAAGCCAAACCTTGACCCAGAAAATGTAAAAAACTAATCGGCCCATGTCAAATCTCCCGTTCCTCTCAAACATTTTAGAAAAAGCTGCTGCACAGCAAATCACTGCCTTCCTGAAGACAAATAAGGTATATGAAACGCTTCAGTCTAGTTTAGACCCCATCATAGCACTGAGACTGCCTCGTGAATGTGGTAAATTACCTTTTAATGGCGTTAGACCAAGGCTCTGCATCTGTCCTCGTGCTCCAAGACCTTAGATCTGCTTTTGACACCATCGATCACCACACATTCTTTTGGAGAGATTGGAAACCCTAATTGGGCTACACAGACAAGTTCTTGCCTGGTTTAGATCTTATCTGTCTGAAAGATATCAGTTTGTCTCTGTGGAGGGGTTTGTCCTCTGACAAATCAATTGTAAGTTTCGGTGTTCCTCAAGGTTCCGTTTTAGGACCACTATTGTTTTCACTATATATTTTACCTCTTGGTGATGTCATTTGGAAACACAATGTCAACTTTCACTGCTATGGCGGACGACACAGCTGTACATTTCGATGGACAACATGATGAAGCCCAAAATGGCCGACCCCTGGAAGCCTGTGTTTCAGACATAAGGAAGTGGATGGCGGCCAATTTTTTAAAATTTTAAACTCAGACAAAACAGAGATGCTAGTTCTAGGTCCCAAGAAACAAAGATCTGCTGTTGGATCTGACAATCTTTCAGTTGTCTCAAATAAAACTATGAAGGACCTCTGCGTTTCTCTGGACCCTGATCTCTCTTTTGACAAATGTATCAAAAAATATTTCAAGGACAGCTTTTTTCCATCTTCGTAACATTGCAAGAATCAGAAACTCTTTGTCCAAAAATGATGCAGAAAAGCTAATCCATGCTTTTGTCACTTCTAGATTAGACTACTGCAATGCTCTACTCTCCGGCTACCCGATAAAGCACTAAATACACTTCAGTTAGTGTTAAACGGCTGCTAGAATCGCCTGACTAGAACCAAAAGATTGTGATCATGACTTCAGAACCTCTAAAATGGCTGATCCATATTCTCTACTGGCTTCCTGTTGCTAGCCTCTCTACACTGGCTTCCTGTTAAGGCTAGGGCTGATTTCAAGGTTTTACTGCTAACCTACAAAGCATTACATGGACTTGCTCCTACCCATCTCTCCGATTTGGTCCTGCCGTACATACCTACACGTACGCTACGGTCACAAGACGCAGGCCTCCTTATTGTCCCTAGAATTTCTAAGCAAACAGCTGGAGGCAGGGCTTTCTCCTATAGAGGTCCATTTTTATGGAATGGTCTGCCTATCCATGTGAGAGACGCAGACTCGGTCTCGACCTTTAAGTCTTTACTGAAGACTCACTTCAGTAGGTCCTATGATTGAGTGTAGTCTGGCCCAGGGGTGCAAAGGTGAACGGAAAAAAGGCACTGGAGCGACGAACCGCCCTTGCTGTCTCTCTGCCTGGCCAGCTCCACTCTCTCCACTGGGATTCTCTGCCTCTGACCTCCTGTTACGGAGTCACTGGCTTACTGGTGCTTTCCATGCCGTCCCTAGGAGGGGTGCGTCACTTGAGTGGGTTGAGTCACAGACGTGATCTTCCTGTCCGTTTTTTTGCCCCCCTCTGGCTCGTGCAGTGGAGGAGATCTTCGTGGGCTATACTCAGCCTTGTCTCAGGGTAGTAGGTTGGTGGTCTGTTGCTATCCCTCAGGGTAGTAGGTGGGGGGCTGTGGGCTGGGCAAGTGGGTGGGGTCAGGGCTATCCTCAGCCTTGTTACCTGGGTAGTAGGTTGGTGGCTATACTCAGCCTTGTCTCATCCCGGGGTAGTAGGTTGGTGGGCTATACTCAGCCTTGTCTCAGGGTAGTAGGTTGGTGGGCTATACTCAGCCTCCAGGTAGTAGGTTGGTGGGCTATACTCAGCCTATGTGCTCAGGGGTTCAGTGGTGGGCTATCTGGTGTAAGCTCTTGTCTCAGGGTAGTAGGTTGTGGGATACTCAGCCGTTGTCTCCCAGGGTAGTCTCTTGGTGGGCTATACTCAGCCTTGTCTCAGGGTAGTAGGTTTGGTGGGCTCTACTCAGCCTGTGACCAGGGTAGTAGGTACCTGGCTATACTCTCCTTGTCTCAGGGTAGTCCACCTGGTGGGCTATACTCTCCCCTTGTCTCAGGTAGTAGGTTGGTGGGCCCTACTGACTCACCCTTGTCTCAGGACTAGGGTTGGTGGCCTATACTCTTGCTGTTGTCTCAGGGTAGTACCTGGTCGGGCTGCTGTCTCACTCAGCCTGGTAACCCGTTTGGTGGCTATCTCCTCCACTGTCTCAGGTATAGGTTGGTGGGCTATTACTCAGCCTTCGTGTTAAGGACAGGGTAACCTTTGGTGGGCTATACTCAGCCTTGTCAACTCGTCTAGTAGGTTGGTGGGCTATACTCAACCTTAAATGCCCGGCTATAGTAAGCCAAGTGGGCATTTACTCCTGATGTCTGAGGGTAGTACCACTACAACCACTGTGATTATTACTTGACCTTGTCTCAGGGTAGTGAAGGTTTGGGGCTTGGATACTCTGGCCTTGTGGCCATGTACTGTTATATCTCCACCCGGCACAGCCAGAAAGGGCCTGTCTCAGGGTAGTAGGTTGGTGGGCTATACTCTACCTTGTACAGCCAGTAGGGGACTGGGGCTATACTGAGCCTTGTCTCAGGGTAGCCAGAAGTTGGTGGGCTATACTCTGAGCCTGGTTCTCAGGGTAGTAGGTTTGGTGGCTATACCGGCCTTTTCTCAGGGTTTTAGCCACCGTGGGCTATATCTG
This sequence comes from Coregonus suidteri, assembly GCA_036851935.1. Lineage (NCBI taxonomy): Eukaryota > Metazoa > Chordata > Actinopteri > Salmoniformes > Salmonidae > Coregonus > Coregonus suidteri. The sequence continues at coordinate 1,241,722 of CM072247.1, read as the reverse complement.
CATCGCTTGCTGTTTGGGGTTTAGGCTGGGTTTTTCTGTATAGCCTTGTTCAGGGTACATCTGCTGATGTAAAAAAGGCTTCCTAAATACAATTTAGGATTGGTTAATTGTATTGATTGATTTGATTGACCAGTAGACCCTCCCAGCTCTCAATCAGCCCCTCTCAGGGTAGTACTTAAACCTGTAATAGGTCTGCCTTTTCTCAGGGTAGTTTCCTGATGACAGTCTAGTGGTTATCATGGATACTACAACATGTCTTCACTGTTCTTTCTCCTTGTCCTGGGGTGACACGTAGTGGTTATCATGGATACTCAACATGTCTGACACTGTTTCTCCTTTTCCTGATGACACCTAGTGGTATGTGCCATGGGATACTACAACATGTCTGGGCCTGTTTCTCCTTTTCCTGTGACACCTAGTGGTTATCATGGATACTACAACATGTCTGACACTGTTTTCTCTCTTTTTCCTGATGACACCTAGTGGTTATCATGGATACTACAACATGTCTGACACTGTTTCTCCTTTTCCTGATGACACCTAGTGGTTATCATGGATACTACAACATGTCTGGTATTGTTGCTCTCCTTTTCCTGATGACACCTAGTGGTTATCATGGATACTACAACATGTCTGACACTGTTTCTCCTTTTCCTGATGACACCTAGTGGTTATCATGGATACTACAAACATGTCTGACACTGTTTCTCCTTTTCCTGATGACACCTAGTGGTTATCATGGATACTACATTTGTCTGACACTGTTTCTCCTTTTCCTGATGACACCAGTGGTTATCATGGATACTACAACATGTCTGACACTGTTTCTCCTATTTCCTGATGACACCTAGTGGTTATCATGGATACTACAACATGTCTGACACTGTTTTCTCCTTTTCCTGATGACACCTAGAAGGGGATCATGGATACTACAACATGTCTGACACTGTTTTTCTCCTTTTCCTGATGACAGCCTAGTGGTTATCATGGATACTACAACATGTCTGACACTGTTTCTCCTTTTTCCTGATGACACCTAGTGGTTATCATGGATACTACAACATTCTGAGCCTGTTTCTCCTTTTTCTTCCTGATGACACCTAGTGTTTTATCATGGATACTACAACATGTCTGACACTGTTTCTCCTTTTCCTGATGACACCTAGTGGTTATCATGGATACTACAACATGTCTGACACTGTTTCTACATTTTCCTGATGACACCTAGTGGTTATCATGGATACTACAACATGTCTGACACTGTTTCTCCTTTTCCTGATGACACCTAGTGGTTATCATGGATTACTACAACATGTCTGACACTGTTTTCTCCTTTTCCTGATGACACCTAGTGGTTATCATGGATACTACAACATGTCTGACACTGTTTCTCCTTTTCCTGATGACACCTAGTGGTTATCATGGATACTACAACATGTCTGACACTGTTTCTCCTTTTCCTGATGACACCTAGTGGTTATCATGGATACTACAACATGTCTGACACTGTTTCTCCTTTTCCTGATGACACCTAGTGGTTATCATGGATACTACAACATGTCTGACACTGTTTCTCCTTTTCCTGATGACACCTAGTGGTTATCATGGATACTACAACATGTCTGACACTGTTTCTCCTTTTCCTGATGACACCTAGTGGTTATCATGGATACTACAACATGTCTGACACTGTTTCTCCTTTTCCTGATGACACCTAGTGGTTATCATGGATACTACAACATGTCTGACACTGTTTTCTCCTTTTCCTGATGACACCTAGTGGTTATCATGGATACTACAACATGTCTGACACTGTTTCTCCTTTTCCTGATGACACCTAGTGGTTATCATGGATACTACAACATGTCTGACACTGTTTCTCCTTTTCCTGATGACACCTAGTGGTTATCATGGATACTACAACATGTCTGACACTGTTTCTCCTTTTCCTGATGACACCTAGTGGTTATCATGGATACTACAACATGTCTGACACTGTTTCTCCTTTTCCTGATGACACCTAGTGGTTATCATGGATACTACAACATGTCTGACACTGTTTTCTCCTTTTCCTGATGACACCTAGTGGTTATCATGGATACTACAACATGTCTGACACTGTTTCTCCTTTTCCTGATGACACCTAGTGGTTATCATGGATACTACAACATGTCTGACACTGTTTCTCCTTTTCCTGATGACACCTAGTGGTTATCATGGATACTACAACATGTCTGACACTGTTTCTCCTTTTCCTGATGACACCTAGTGGTTATCATGGATACTACAACATGTCTGACACTGTTTCTCCTTTTCCTGATGACACCTAGTGGTTATCATGGATACTACAACATGTCTGACACTGTTTCTCCTTTTCCTGATGACACCTAGTGGTTATCATGGATACTACAACATGTCTGACATGTCAAACCAAATAAAATCCCATTCTATTATAGGGTTAGGGTATTCCTGTACATCTCTAGTGCAGGTCATTCTCACGTCAGAGTTAATGTGAAACCTACCATGCAGCAGTTAGATATAATAGAGTATTTGAACTCTGCCTTGAAATAACGCAGTAGCTGTTGTTATTGTAAAGCCTATTCATGTCTCACTTAGTTGGAGGCGCAAAGACTTAATGATCGCCATAGTAACAAATTATGACGACGGCGATTGTTTTAAAATACCTTTCCAGCTCGAGGAAATATATTTTAAGGCTGACAACAAGGTAGAGAGAACCAATTGGGCTGGTGAACGAATCAAAAGGCAGCACCATGGGGGCTGGTGAATGAATACACCTCACAATCATCACCTGTAGTTTGTGAATATTCACCTGTCAATTAAGAGCTGTCACAATACTGAAAGGTGTACTGAAATCATTGGTACCTTTAGGTAAAACAGAGGTGTAATATATAGTTAAGGGAATAAGCACCATGCAGTTGAAGTCGGAAGTTTACGTACACCTTAGCCAAATACATTTAAACTAAGTTTTTCACAATTCCTGACATTTAATCCTAGTAAAAATTCCCCGTCTTAGGTCAGTTAGGATCATCACTTTATTTTAAGAATGTGAAATGTCAGAATAATAGTAGAGAGAATGATTTATTTCAGCTTTTATTTATTTCATCACATTCCCAGTGGGTCTGAAGTTTACATACACTTAATTAGTATTTGGTAGCATTGCCTTTAAATTGTTTAACTTGGGTCAAACGTTTCGGGTAGCCTTCCACAAGCTTCCCACAATAAGTTGGGTGAATTTTGGCACATTCCTCCTGACAGAGCTGGTATAACTGAGTCAGGTTTGTAGGCCTCCTTGCTCGCACATGCTTTTTCAGTTCTGCTCACATATTTTCTATAGGATTGAGGTCAAGGCTTTGTGATGGCCACTCCAATACCTTGACTTTGTTGTCCTTAAGCCATTTTGGCACAAATTTGGAAGTATCCTTGGGGTCATTGTCCATTTGGAAGACCCATTTGTGACCAAGCTTTAACTTCCAGACTGATGTCTTGAGATGTTGCTTCAATATATCCACATAATTTTCCTTCCTCATGATGCCATCTATTTTGTGAAGTGCAACAGACCCTCCTGCAGCAAAGCACCCCCACAGCATGATGCTGCCACCCCCGTGCTTCACGGTTAGGATGGTGTTCTTCGGCTTGCAAGCCACGATCTTTGTCCCCATGTGCAGTTGCAAACCGTAGTCTGGCTTTTTTATGGCGGTTTTGGAGCAGTGGCTTCTTCCTTGCTGAGCTGCCTTTCAGGTTATGTCGATATAGGACTCGTTTTACTATGGATATAGATACTTTTGTACCTGTTTCCTCCAGCATCTTCACAAGGTCCTTTGCTGTTGTTCTGGGATTGATTTGCACTTTTCGCACCAAAGTACGTTCATCTCTAGGAGACAGAACGCGTCTCCTTCCTGAGCGGTATGACGGCTGCGTGGTCCCATGGTGTTTATACTCGCGTACTATTGTTTGTACAGATGAATGTGGTACCTTCAGGCGTTTGGAAATTGCTCCCAAGGATGAACCAGACTTGTGGAGGTCTACAATTTTTCTTTCTGAGGTCTTGGCTGATTTCTTTTGATTTTCCCATGATGTCAAGCAAAGAGGCACTGAGTTTGAAGGTAGGCCTTGAAATACATCCGCAGGTACACCTCCAATTGACTCAAATGATGTCAATTAACCTATCAGAAGCTTCTAAAGCCATGACATCATTTTCTGGAATTTTCCAAGCTGTTTAAAGGCACAGTCAACTTAGTGTATGTAAACTTCTGACCCACTGGAATTGTGATACAGTGAATTATAAGTGAAATAATCTGTCTGTAAACAATTGTTGGAAAAATGACTTGTGTCATGCACAAAGTAGATGTCCTAACCGACTTGCCAAAACTATAGTTTGTTAACAAGACATTTGTGGAGTGGTTGAAAAAACGAGTTTTAATGACTCCAACCTAAGTGTATGTAAACTTCCGACTTAAACTGTACATACAACCACCAGTTGGCACCATGTACAGTGAGGGGAAAAAAGTATTTGATCCCCTGCTGATTTTGTACGTTTGCCCACTGACAAAGAAATGATCAGTCTATAATTTTAATGGTAGGTTTATTTGAACAGTGAGAGACAGAATAACAACAACAAAATCCTGAAAAACGCATGTCAAAAATGTTATAAATTGATTTGCATTTTAATGAGGGAAATAAGTATTTGACCCCCTCTCAATCAGAAAGATTTCTGGCTTCCAGGTGTCTTTTATACAGGTAACGAGCTGAGATTAGGAGCACACTCTTAAAGGGAGTGCTCCTAATCTCAATTTGTTACCTGTATAAAAGACACCTGTCCACAGAAGCAATCAATCAATCAGATTCCAAACTCTCCACCATGGCCAAGACCAAAGAGCTCTCCAAGGATGTCAGGGACAAGATTGTAGACCTACACAAGGCTGGAATGGGCTACAAGACCATTGTCAAGCAGCTTGGTGAGAAGGTGACAACAGTTGGTGCAATTATTCGCAAATGGAAGAAACACAAAAGACTTGTCAATCTCCCTCGGCCTGGGGCTCCATGCAAAATCTCACCTCGTGGAGTTGCAATGATCATGAGAACGGTGAGGAATCAGCTCAGAACTACACGGGAGGATCTTGTCAATGATCTCAAGGCAGCTGGGACCATAGTCACCACGAAAACAATTGGTAACACACTACGCCGTGAAGGACTGAAATCCTGCAGCGCCCGCAAGGTCCCCCTGCTCAAGAAAGCACATACAGGCCCGTCTGAAGTTTGCCAATGAACATCTGAATGTTTCAGAGGAGAACTGGGTTAAAGTGTTGTGGTCAGATGAGACCAAAATGGAGCTCTTTGGCATCAACTCAACTCGCCGTGTTTGGAGGAGGAGGAATGCTGCCTATGACCCCAAGAACACCATCCCCACCGTCAAACATGGAGGTGGAAACATTATGCTTTGGGGGACTTTTTCTGCTAAGGGGACAGGACAACTTCACCGCATCAAAGGGATGATGGACGGGGCCATGTCCCGTCAAATCGTGGGTGAGAACCTCCTTCCCTCAGCCAGGGCATTGAAAATGGGTCGTGGATGGGTATTCCAGCATGACAATGACCCAAAACACACAGCCAAGGCAACAAAGGAATGGCTCAAGAAGAAGCACATTAAGGTCCTGGAGTGGCCTAGCCAGTCTCCAGACCTTAATCCCATAGAAAATCTGTGGAGGGAGCTGAAGGTTCGAGTTGCCAAACGTCAGCCTCAAAACCTTAATGACTTGGAGAAGATCTGCAAAGAGGAGTGGGACAAAATCCCTCCTGAGATGTGTGCAAACCTGGTGGCCAACTACAAGAAACGTCTGACCTCTGTGATTGCCAACAAGGGTTTTGCCACCAAGTACTAAGTCATGTTTTGCAGAGGGGTCAAATACTTATTTCCCTCATTAAAATGCAAATCAATTTCTAAAATTTTTACATGGCACCATATACACATATATACAACCACCAGTTGGCACCATATATACAACCACCAGTTGGCACCATATATACAACCACCAGTTGGCACCATATATACAACCACCAGTTGGCACCATATATACAACCCCCAAGTTTGGCACCATATATACAACCCCCAATTGGCACCATATATACAACCACCAGTTGGCACCATATATACAACCACCAGTTGGCACCATATATACAGCCACCAGTTGGCACCATATATACAGCCACCAGTTGGCACCATATATACAACCACCAGTTGGCACCATATATACAGCCACCAGTTGGCACCATATATACAGCCACCAGTTGGCACCATATATACAGCCACCAGTTGGCACCATATATACAGCCACCAGTTGGCACCATATATACAGCCACCAGTTGGCACCATATATACAGCCACCAGTTGGCACCATATATACAGCCACCAGTTGGCACCATATATACAGCCACCAGTTGGCACCATATATACAGCCACCAGTTGGCACCATATATACAGCCACCAGTTGGCACCATATATACAGCCACCAGTTGGCACCATATATACAACCACCAGTTGGCACCATATATACAGCCACCAGTTGGCACCATATATACAACCCCCAATTGGCACCATATATACAACCCCCAATTGGCACCATATATACAACCACCAGTTGGCACCATATATACAACCACCAGTTGGCACCATATATACAGCCACCAGTTTGGCACCATATATACAGCCACCAGTTGGCACCATATATACAGCCACCAGTTGGCACCATATATACAGCCACCAGTTGGCACCATATATACAGCCACCAGTTGGCACCATATATACAGCCACCAGTTGGCACCATATATACAGCCACCAGTTGGCACCATATATACAACCACCAGTTGGCACCATATATACAACCACCAGTTGGCACCATATATACAGCCACCAGTTTGGCACCATATATACAACCACCAGTTGGCACCATATATACAGCCACCAGTTGGCACCATATATACAGCCACCAGTTGGCACCATATATACAGCCACCAGTTGGCACCATATATACAGCCCCAGTTGGCACCATATATACAGCCACCAGTTGGCACCATATATACAGCCACCAGTTGGCACCATATATACAACCACCAGTTGGCACCATATATACAGCCACCAGTTGGCACCATATATACAGCCACCAGTTGGCACCATATATACAGCCACCAGTTGGCACCATATATACAGCCACCAGTTGGCACCATATATACAGCCACCAGTTGGCACCATATATACAACCACCAGTTGGCACCATATATACAACCACCAGTTGGCACCATATATACAGCCACCAGTTGGCACCATATATACAACCACCAGTTGGGCACCATATATACAGCCACCAGTTGGCACCATATATACAACCACCAGTTGGCACCATATATACAGCCACCAGTTGGCACCATATATACAGCCACCAGTTTGGCACCATATATACAACCACCAGTTGGCACCATATATACAGCCACCAGTTGGCACCATATATACAACCACCAGTTGGCACCATATATACAGCCACCAGTTGGCACCATATATACAGCCACCAGTTGGCACCATATATACAGCCACCAGTTGGCACCATATATACAGCCACCAGTTGGCACCATATATACAACCACCAGTTGGCATCATATATACAACCACCAGTTGGCACCATATATACAGCCACCAGTTGGCACCATATATACAACCACCAGTTGGCACCATATATACAGCCACCAGTTGGCAACCATATATACAGCCACCAGTTGGCACCATATATACAACCACCAGTTGGCACCATATATACAGCCACCAGTTGGCACCATATATACAGCCACCAGTTGGCACCATATATACAGCCACCAGTTGGCACCATATATACAGCCACCAGTTGGCACCATATATACAACCACCAGTTGGCACCATATATACAGCCACCAGTTGGCACCATATATACAACCACCAGTTGGCACCATATATACAGCCACCAGTTGGCACCATATATACAGCCACCAGTTGGCACCATATATACAGCCACCAGTTGGCACCATATATACAGCCACCAGTTGGCACCATATATACAGCCACCAGTTGGCACCATTAGCCAAATCAACACATGGCTACTAGGCCAAGGAAGGACTGGATGAGGAGGTTTTCTATAGGACTGGCTGGTTTATGAGGAGGTTTTCTATAGGACTGGCTGGTTCATAAGGAGGTTTTCTATAGGACTGGCTGGTTTATGAGGAGGTTTTCTATAGGACTGGCTGGTTTATGAGGAGGTTTTCTATAGGACTGGCTGGTTTATGAGGAGGTTTTCTATAGGACTGGCTGGTTTATGAGGAGGTTTTCTATAGGACTGGCTGGTTTATGAGGAGGTTTTCTATAGGACTGGCTGGTTTATGAGGAGGTTTTCTATAGGACTGGCTGTTTATATGAGGAGGTTTTCTATAGGACTGGCTGGTTTATGAGGAGGTTTTCTATAGGACTGGCTGGTTTATGAGGAGGTTTTTCTATAGGACTGGCTGGTTTATGAGGAGGTTTTCTATAGGACTGGCTGGTTTATGAGGAGGTTTTCTATAGGACTGGCTGGTTTATGAGGAGGTTTTATCATAACCCAGCCATACTGGCACCCCATGGGAATCGAACCCACAACCCTGGCGTTGCAAACGCCATGCTCTACCAACTGAGCTACATCCCTGCCGGCCATTCCCTCCCCTACACTGGACGACGCTGGGCCAATTGTGCGCCGCCCCATGGGTCTCCCGGTCACGGCCGGCTACGACAGAGCCTGGATTCGAACCAGGATCTCTAGTGGCACAGCCTTAGACCACTGCGCCACTCGGGAGATACTCACTCACAGTTGAACACAGGAACGAACACAAATGTCCCATTCCACTGCTTAGACGTTGCATGCATCAACCAATGGTTGCGCATCACGTCATCGACTGACAGATTGCTATAACATACACTACATATACAAAAGTATGTGGACACCATTTCAAATTAGTGGATTCGGCTATTTCAGCCACACCCGTTGCTGACAGGTTTATTAAATCGAGCACACAGCCACACAATCTTCATAGACAAACATTGGCAGTAGAATGGCCTTACTGAAGAAGAGATCAGTGACTTTCAACGTCATAGGATGTTTGTCAAATGTCTGCCCTGCTAGAGCTGCCCCGGTCAACTGTAAGTGCTGTTATTGTGAAATGGAAAAGGCTAGGAGCAACAACGGCTCAGCCGCGAAGTGGTAGGCCACACAAGCTCACAGAACGGGACCGCCAAGTGCTGAAGCGCGTAAGAATCATCTGTCCTCGGTTGCAACACTCACTACCGAGTTCCAAACTGCCTCTGGAAGCAACGTCAGCACAATAACTGTTCATTGGGAGCTTCATGAAATGGGTTTCCATGGCCGAGCAGCCGCAAACAAGCCTAAGATCACCATGCGCAATGCCAAGCATCGGCTTGAGTAGCGTAAAGCTCTCCGCCATTGGACTCTGGAGCAGTGGAAACGCGTTCTCTGGAGTGATGAATCACACTTCACCATCTGGAAGTTCGACAGACGAATCTGGGTTTGGCAGATGCCAGAACGCTACTTTCCCAAATGCATAGTGCCAACTGTAAAGTTTGGTGGAGGAGGCATAATCGTATTTTTCATGGTTCGGGCTAAGCCCCTTAGTTCCAGTGAAGGGAAATCTTCACGCTACAGCATACAATGACATTCTAGACGATTCTGTGCTTCCAACTATGTGGATTAAGAACACATTAGGAAAACATCGACATAAATGGTGCATGAATCATCAAGTAGTGATCAGTAGTAGCCAGGAGACTATGGGGAGAACATGAACTATAAACTGAGGAGACTGCCAACACGGAACTAGAACTATAAACTGAGGAGACTGCCAACACAGAACTAGAACTATAAACTGAGGAGACTGCCAACACAGAACTAGAGCTATAAACTGAGGAGACTGCCAACACAGAACTAGAGCTATAAACTGAGGAGACTGCCAACACAGAACTAGAACTATAAACTGAGGAGACTGCAAACACAGAACTAGAAACTATAAACTGAGGAGACTGCCAACACAGAACTAGAACTATAAACTGAGGAGACTGCCAACACAGAACTAGAACTATAAACTGAGGAGACTGCCAACACAGAACTAGAACTATAAACTGAGGAGACTGCCAACACAGAACTAGAACTATAAACTGAGGAGACTGCCAACACAGAACTAGAACTATAAACTGAGGAGACTGCCAACACAGAACTAGAACTATAAACTGAGGAGACTGCCAACACAGAACTAGAGCTATAAACTGAGGAGACTGCCAACACAGAACTAGAACTATAAACTGAGGAGACTGCCAACACAGAACTAGAACTATAAACTGAGGAGACTGCCAACACAGAACTAGAACTACAAACTGAGGAGACTGCCAACACAGAACTAGAACTATAAACTGAGGAGACTGCCAACACAGAACTAGAACTATAAACTGAGGAGACTGCCAACACAGAACTAGAACTATAAACTGAGGAGACTGCCAACACAGAACTAGAGCTATAAACTGAGGAGACTGCCAACACAGAACTAGAGCTATAAACTGAGGAGACTGCCAACACAGAACTAGAACTATAAACTGAGGAGACTGCCAACACAGAACTAGAACTATAAACTGAGGAGACTGCCAACACAGAACTAGAACTATAAACTGAGGAGACTGCCAACACAGAACTAGAACTATAAACTGAGGAGAGACTGCCAACACAGAACTAGAACTATAAACTGAGGAGACTGCCAACACAGAACTAGAACTATAAACTGAGGAGACTGCCAACACAGAACTAGAACTATAAAACTGAGGAGACTGCCAACACAGAACTAGAGCTATAAACTGAGGAGACTGCCAACACAGAACTAGAACTATAAACTGAGGAGACTGCCAACACAGAACTAGAACTATAAACTGAGGAGACTGCCAACACAGAACTAGAAACTATAAACTGAGGAGACTGCCAACACAGAACTAGAACTACAAACTGAGGAGACTGCCAACACAGAACTAGAACTATAAACTGAGGAGACTGCCAACACAGAACTAGAACTATAAACTGAGGAGACTGCCAACACAGAACTAGAACTATAAACTGAGGAGACTGCCAACACAGAACTAGAACTATAAACTGAGGAAACTGCCAACACAGAACTAGAACTATAAACTGAGGAGACTGCCAACACAGAACTAGAACTATAAACTGAGGAGGCTGCCAACACAGAACTAGAACTATAAACTGAGGAGACTGCCAACACAGAACTAGAACTATAAACTGAGGAGACTGCCAACACAGAACTAGAATTATAAACTGAGGAGACTGCCAACACAGAACTAGAACTACAAACTGAGGAGACTGCCAACACAGAACTAGAACTACAAACTGAGGAGACTGCCAACACAGAACTAGAACTATAAACTGAGGAGACTGCCAACACAGAACTAGAACTATAAACTGAGGAGACTGCCAACACAGAACTAGAACTATAAACTGACTGAGGAGACTGCCAACACAGAACTAGAGCTATAAACTGAGGAGACTGCCAACACATAACTAGAACTATAAACTGAGGAGACTGCCAACACAGAACTAGAACTATAAACTGAGGAGACTGCCAACACAGAACTAGAACTATAAACTGAGGAGACTGCCAACACAGAACTAGAACTATAAACTGAGGAGACTGCCAACACAGAACTAGAACTATAAACTGAGGAGACTGCCAACACAGAACTAGAACTATAAACTGAGGAGACTGCCAACACAGAACTAGAACTATACAACTGAGGAGTCTGCCAACACAGAACTAGAACTATAAACTGAGGAGACTGCCAACACAGAACTAGAGCTATAAACTGAGGAGACTGCCAACACAGAACTAGAACTATAAACTGAGGAGACTGCCAACACAGAACTAGAACAAATTAGCAATAGCATTTAGCATAAACAGAGGGCATGGATATAAGGATGAACATTTCGCAAAGTTAAGGCAGCATTATGTATACATTATTTAGGACTTACATTTCTCCAAACAGTATAACAAGAAAGGGCACTTACTTTATCATATAAGGCACAATGGTAAGGAGGAAGGATAGGGCCGGCGGATGGCATCACCAAGTAAACTAGACTAGACTGAGACACCAGGTGGGTGATTCCTCTCTAATCAGGGACTGGTTTAGACCTGGGACACCAGGTGGGTGATTCCCCTCTAATCAGGGACTGATTTAGACCTGGGACACCAGGTGGGTGATTCCCCTCTAATCAGGTTATTAAGTAGAACAGAAAAGCAGCAGACCTCGTAAGGTCAGAGTTGAATACTCACATGGTCTCTCCTATCATTGCTACGCAGACGACACACAATTAATTTTCTCCTTTCCCCCTTCTGATAACCAAGTGGCGAATCGCATCTCTGCATGTCTGGCAGACATATCAGTGTGGATGTCGGATCACCACCTCAAGCTGAACCTCAGCAAGACGGAGCTGCTCTTCCTCCCTGGGCTGCCCGCTCCATGATTGATAACTCCATTGTGTCCTCCTCCCAGAGTGCAAAGAACCTTGGCGTGACCCTGGACAACACCCTGTCGTTCTCTGCTAACATCAAAGCGGTGACCCGATCCTGCAGGTTCATGCTCTACAACATTCGGAGAGTACGACCCTACCTTACACAGGAAGCGGCACAGGTCCTAATCCAGGCACTTGTCATCTCCCGTCTGGATTACTGCAACTCGCTGTTGGCTGGGCTCCCTGCCTGTGCCATTAAACCCCTACAACTCATCCAGAATGCCGCAGCCCGTCTGGTGTTCAACCTTCCCAAGTTCTCTCATGTCACCCCGCTCCTCCGCACACTCCACTGGCTTCCAGTTGAGGCTCGCATCTACTACAAGACCATGGTGCTTGCCTATGGAGCTGTTAGGGGAACGGCACCTCCTTACCTTCAGGCTCTGATCAGACCCTACACCCAAACGAGGGCATTGCGTTCATCCACCTCTGGCCTGCTAGCTCCCCTACCTCTGCGGAAGCACAGTTCCCGCTCAGCCCAGTCAAAACTGTTCGCTGCTCTGGCACCCCAATGGTGGAACAAGCTCCCTCACGACGCCAGGACAGCGGAGTCACTGACCATCTTCCGGAGACACTTGAAACCCCACCTCTTTAAGGGACACCTGGAATAGTATAACAGTAATCCTTCCCCCCCCCCCCCCCACCCCCCCCCCCCCATTAAAATAAAAAGTGGTTGTCCCACTTGCTATCATAAGTTGAATGCACCAATTTGTAAGTGGCTCTGGATAAGAGCGTCTGCTAAATGACGTAAAGGTAAATGTAATATCCCTGCTCTATATGGTGATGAGCTAGATCCCCCAATGATCCCCCAGCAGGGTACAGGAGGGGTTAAGGTTAGTGGCGGTAGGGGGCACAAACCTCAGCCTGACCTTTCACCTCACAGAGAGGAGTTCATTCAGGGACAAAACGTTGGTGGCATGATGTCACCTGACCAAACTGACTGATTAAAATAACAGACATCTTTCAAGGGTGGCCGACAGAAATCCCACGTTGACCCAAATGGTCTTGAATGATCAGTCACACACTGACAGCATTAAGAAAGACCTCACCTTCACCAGACTGACAGATCACAGGACCAATCTACTACAGGCAGCAGAACATCACTGCTCTTTATTCAGGTTTTCACACAAAAAGCCCATCTTCTTTCTCCAGTGCTTTTATATAATTATACATATTCCATTACTCTACCAAACTGTACATGACATCATGCAACATGGGCACCGATCTGACCAATAGGCTCTAAATGTAAATGTAAAGTTAATACTCAGTCATGGTCTTAGTCATATACAACATGATGTCTTGTTCGTGGTTTGGGCTGAGCTGATTGGCAGATGAACGCTGCCTCTCTGTAGACATCAGCCAACGGCAGACAGCCTTTCCTTCTCAGTCTCCTCTTCGGCCACCAATCGCCTTCTCGGGGGGAGGGGCAGCCAGCCGGGGGTGGGTTACAGGGTTTGGCGTGGCAGGGGTGAGATGGAGAGAGGTGTAGGTGTACCCTCCCCTGAGAGAGTGCAGACTGTCAGTGAGTGAAGGAAGGAGGGAGGAGTAGTGGTCCTCTGTAGCTCAGCTGGTAGAGCACGGCGCTTGTAACGCCAAGGTTCGATCCCCGGGACCACCCATACACAAAAAATGTATGCACGCATGACTGTAAGTCGCTTTGGATAAAAGCGTCTGCTAAATGGCATATTTATTTATTTTAAGTATTGAAGCAGGTGGGGAAGAGGAGGTGGCCTCCTGTCCTTGTCTCTCCTCAACAGGAGCAGTTCCCACAGCCCTTGACACTGTTCATGATCTCCTCCTGTAGTTTCTTCCTCTCCTGCTCCTTCTGGCTGAGTCTCTCTGGCTGCAGCTCCACTGGGCTGTTCCTACTGTTCAGTATCTTACTGTTCTGAGTGTTCCACAGGTCAGCGTACAGAGACCCTGGAGTAGCCAGCAGAGAGTGGTGGTCCCCTCGCTCTGCTATCTTCCCCTGGAGGGGAGAGGGGAGACAGAGGAGAAGGACGGGGGGGGGAAGGGGGGGGGGGGGGGGGAGAGAGAGAGGACGAGGGGAGGGGGGGACAGAGAGAGAAGGACGGGGGGGGACAGAGAAAGAGGATTATGCTACTATAAAGTCCAGTTGAGTCACACTAAAGTCCATGTAAAAATGACTTTGACACAAAATGCAGTATTGAATATCTCTCTCTCTCTCTCTCTCTCTCTCTCTCTCTCTCTCTCTCTCTCTCTCTCTCTCTCTCTCTCTCTCTCTCTCTCTCTCTCTCTCTCTCTCTCTCTCTCTCTCTCTCTCTCTCCTCTCTCTCTCTCTCTCTCTCTCTCTCTCTCTCTCTCTCTCTCTCTCTCTCTCTCTCTCTCTCTCTCTCTCTCTTTCCATCTCTCTCTCTCTCTCTCTCTCTCTCTCTCTCTCTCTCTCTCTCTCTCTCTCTCTCTCTCTCTCTCTCTCTCTCTCTCTCTCTCTCTCTCTCTCTCTCTCTCTCTCTCTCTCTCTCTCTCTCTCTCTCTCTCTCCATCTCTCTTTTGCTCTCTGTCTCTCTCTCATTTCAAATGTCATATTATGTCTATATAAAGTGTTGTAACAATGTGCAAATAGTTAAAGTACAAATGGGAATAACAGCATCTGCTCAATGATGTAAATATCCCAAGTATATAATTTCAGTAAAGTACTACTCCTTGAAGTTTGCAGTTGTATGCAGTTGTATATATAAAAAAAAACCCAAAAAAACTATTTTGCTCCCAAATATATTTCTTTACCCTTTAGTGTGTCATTTACTGTATTTATACTTGGGATATTGCTTTTCAACAGGAAAAGTTGGGGAAAAAAGCTCCCTCCCTGGAAGAATCACTATGAGAAGGTCTTCTTACCTTGTTGAGTACGATGATCTCGTCTGCGTCTACGATGGTGGACAGTCTGTGAGCGATGAACACGGACGTCCGGTCCTGGACCAGACCCTTCATGGAACTAAGAATGTTCTAGAAGTACACAGAATCACCATGAAGTATTAGAAATAGTTCTAGAACACTCTAGAACACAGAAACATTAAGTATTTGAAATGGTACTAGAATGTTGTAGAGAAACATCAAGTATTAAAAACAGTTCTAGAATGTTCCAGAACAACACATCAAGTATTATAAATAATTTAGTTATATAATACTGTAGAGAAAACACAGGAACATCAAGTATTAGAAATAGTTCTAGAACGCTGTATAGAAACAACACAGGAACATCAAGTATAGATGTGGTTAAGGAGTAAATGGAACACAAACATTCCATTGACCAGATTGGAGCACATTCAACAAACCTGATCTAACAAAGTGGATACTCGTCAAATCCGTCATGAGTTATGTATTGTAACAGGCCCCCAATGTGCTTACTTAAGTCCGATTTGCATATATCTGGCTGTTTTCGCTGCATAACATGTAGAAGTTGTACCTTTTCCGTTTTAGAAGAAGTGACTGCTAAATGCTAACTCCCATTTGTATAAGCTGGTTAGCATTGCTAGCATACAGAAATCGTTGGTGGTAGTCAAAGTCATTTTGAACTGTAATGCGGTTGATTGGTAACAATCGCTGAACATGTGTTATGGTTGACATCTATACAAGCATTACACTCCAATTTTTACCTCAACATAGTATGTTCTGGAATACTACAGCTCAGCATTCAACACCATAGTGCCCTCAAAGCTCATCACTAAGCTAAGGATCCTGGGACTAAACACCTCCCTCTGCAACTGGATCCTGGACTTCCTGACGGGCCGCCCCCAGGTGGTAAGGGTAGGTAACAACACATCTGCCACACTGATCCTCAACACGGGGGCCCCTCAGGGGTGCGTGCTCAGTCCCCTCCTGTACTCTCTGTTCACCCATGACTGCATGGCCAGGCACGACTCCAACACCATCATTAAGTTTGCCGACGACACAACAGTGGTAGGCCTGATCACCGACAACGATGAGACAGCCTATAGGGAGGAGGTCAGAGATCTGGCCGTGTGGTGCCAGGACAACAACCTCTCCCTCAACGTGACCAAGACAAAGGAGATGATTGTGGACTACAGGAAAAAAAAGAGGACTGAGCACGCCCCCATTCTCATCGACGGGGCTGTAGTGGAACAGGTTGAGAGCTTCAAGTTCCTTGGTGTCCACATCACCAACGAACTATCATGGTCCAAACACACCAAGACAGTCGTGAAGAGGGCACGACAAAGCCTATTCCCCCTCAGGAGACTAAAAAGATTTGGCATGGGTCCTCAGATCCTCAAAAAATTCTACAGCTGCACCATCGAGAGCATCCTGACTGGTTGCATCACCGCCTGGTATGGCAACTGCTTGGCCTCTGACCGCAAGGCACTACAGAGGGTAGTGCGTACGGCCCAGTACATCACTGGGGCAAAGCTCCCTGCCATCCAGGACCTCTATACCAGGCGGTGTCAGAGGAAGGCCCTCAAAATTGTCAAAGACTCCAGTCACCCTAGTCATAGACTGTTCTCTCTGCTACCGCACGGCAAGCGGTACCGGAGTGCCAAGTCTAGGTCCAAAAGACTTCTCAACAGCTTCTACCCCCAAGCCATAAGACTCCTGAACAGCTAATCATGGCTACCCGGACTATTTGCACTGCCCCCCCCACCCCATCCCTTTTACGCTGCTGCTACTCTGTTAAGTATTTATGCATAGTCACTTTAACTCTACCCACATGTACATATTACCTCAACTAGCCGGTGCCCCCGCACATTGACTATGCAACGGTACCCCCCTGTATATATAGCCTCCCTACTGTCACTTTATTCTATTGTATATATAGCCTCCCTACTGTCACTTTATTCTATTGTATATATAGCCTCCCTACTGTCACTTTTATTTTTTACTTCTGCTCTTTTTTTCTCAACACTTTTTTGTTGTTGTTTTATTCTTACTTTTTTGTTTAAAATAAATGCACTGTTGGTTAAGGGCTGTAAGTAAGCATTTCACTGTAATGTCTGCACCTGTTGTATTCGGCGCATGTGACCAATAAAATTTGATTTGATTTGATTTGATTTGAATACATATATAAACAATAATCTAAATGCAGGGTTAATTTTGCTTAGGGGCAATGAGGTGACTCAGGATCTTTCCCCCACGTGTTTCCATGGCAATTCTATTTACGAGTTTCCATGGCAATTCTATTCACGCGTTTCCATGGCAATTCTATTGTTTTGGTCGAGTTCGATTGACCTATTTGCTGAATCTATTATAAATAGTTCTAGAATGTTCTAGAGAAACAACACAGGAACATGAAGTATTAGAAATAGTTCTAGAATGTTCTAGCCGCACACGAATGCCAATATGACAGGCAGCATATATAATGAAGCCGGTTTCTCTGGGAAATGACATAACTTTAAGACAACTAAGTCAACACAGCAGCAACCAGCAATATCTCCTGTCATCATCACCCCTCCTTCCCACCCCTGTGTGCTCCTGATGATATTTACCTATGCCCATATAAAAAGCTTCACAATAAGAAAGCAATAAAAATCGACAGGTATAATATGACGTGGTCTATCCTCTCCAAGTTCAGGGCACAGTTACTCTTTCCATCCCCCTAACATCTACTGAGCTGACAGGTTGGTTGGTACACTGAGTTGAGCTGCAGAAGAGACAACAGGAGATTGTGAAGTGTGTGGGTTACCTCCTCAGTGATCGAGTCCAGTGAGGACGTAGCTTCATCGTACAGCAGGATAGGAGGGTTCTTCAGTATGGCCCTGGCTATGGCCACACGCTGCTTCTCCCCACCTGAAACACACCAAGTACATCATGCAGTCTTGACAAGGCAACAGAGACAGAACAGGAAGTACATCATGCAGTCTTGACAAGGCAACAGAGACAGAACAGGAAGTACATCATGCAGTCTTGACAAGGCAACAGAGACAGAACAGGAAGTACATAATGCAGTCTTGACAAGGCAACAGAGACAGAACAGGAAGTACATAATGCAGTCTTGACAAGGCAACAGAGACAGAACAGGAAGTACATCATGCAGTCTTGACAAGGCAACAGAGACAGAACAGGAAGTACATAATGCAGTCTTGACAAGGCAACAGAGACAGAACAGGAAGTACATAATGCAGTCTTGACACACCCGGCAACAGAGACAGAACAGGAAGTACATAATGCAGTCTTGACACACCCGGCAACAGAGAGAACAGGAAGTACATAATGCAGTCTTGACAAGGCAACAGAGACAGAACAGGAAGTACATAATGCAGTCTTGACAAGGCAACAGAGAGAACAGGAAGTACATAATGCAGTCTTGACAAGGCAACAGAGACAGAACAGGAAGTACATAATGCAGTCTTGACACACCCGGCAACAGAGCCCTACCCGACCTCTCCCTGACAGTTTGAGTCCCCTCTCCCCGACCCCTACCTGACAGTTTGAGTCCCCTCTCCCCGACCCCTACCTGACAGTTTGAGTCCCCTCTCCCCTACCTGACAGTTTTGAGTCCCCCTCTCCCCGACCCCTACCTGACAGTTTGAGTCCCTCTCTCCCTACCTGACAGTTTGAGTCCCCTCTCCCCGACCCCTACCTGACAGTTTGAGTCCCCTCCCCCATCCCTACCTGACAGTTTGAGTCCCCTCTCCCCTACCTGACAGTTTGAGTCCCCTCTCCCCGACCCCTACCTGACAGTTTGAGTCCCCTCTCCCCCATCCCTACCTGACAGTTTGAGTCCCCTCTCCCCTACCTGACAGTTTGAGTCCCCTCTCCCCGACCCCTACCTGACAGTTTGAGTCCCCTCTCCCCGACCCCTACCTGACAGTTTGAGTCCCCTCTCCCCTACCTGACAGTTTGAGTCCCCTCTCCCCGACCCCTACCTGACAGTTTGAGTCCCCTCTCCCCGACCCCTACCTGACAGTTTGAGTCCCCTCTCCCCGACCCCTACCTGACAGTTTGAGTCCCCTCTCCCCTACCTGACAGTTTGAGTCCTCTCTCCCCGACCCCTACCTGACAGTTTGAGCCCCCTCTCCCCGACCCCTACCTGACAGTTTGAGTCCTCGCTCCCCTACCTGACAGTTTGAGTACCCTCTCCCCGACCCCTACCTGACAGTTTGAGTCCCCTCTCCCCGACCCCTACCTGACAGTTTGAGTCCCCTCTCCCCGACCCCTACCTGACAGTTTGAGTCCCCTCTCCCCGACCCCTACCTGACAGTTTGAGTCCTCTCTCCCCGACCCCTACCTGACAGTTTGAGTCCCCTCTCCCCGACCCCTACCTGACAGTTTGAGTCCCCTCTCCCCGTCCCCTACCTGACAGTTTGAGTCCCCTCTCCCCGACCCTACCTGACAGTTTGAGTCCTCTCTCCCCGACCCCTACCTGACAGTTTGAGTCCCCTCTCCCCGACCCTACCTGACAGTTTGAGTCCCTCTCTCCCCGACCCCTACCTGACAGTTTGAGTCCCCTCTCCCCGACCCCTACCTGACAGTTTGAGTCCTCTCTCCCCGACCCCTACCTGACAGTTTGAGTCCCCTCTCCCCGACCCTACCTGACAGTTTGAGTCCTCTCTCCCCGACCCCTACCTGACAGTTTGAGTCCCCTCTCCCCGTCCCCTACCTGACAGTTTGAGTCCCCTCTCCCCCATCCCTACCTGACAGTTTGAGTCCTCTCTCCCCGACCCCTACCTGACAGTTTGAGTCCCCTCTCCCCGACCCCTACCTGACAGTTTGAGTCCCTCTCTCCCCGACCCCTACCTGACAGTTTGAGTCCCCTCCCCTCCCCGACCCTACCTGACAGTTTGAGTCCCCTCTCCCCGACCCCTACCTGACAGTTTGAGTCCCCTCTCCCCATCCCTACCTGACAGTTTGAGTCCCCTCTCTCCCGACCCCTACCTGACAGTTTGAGTCCCCTCTCCCCCGACCCCTACCTGACAGTTTGAGTCCTCTCTCCCCGACCCCTACCTGACAGTTTGAGTCCCCTCTCCCCCATCCCTACCTGACAGTTTGAGTCCCCTCTCCCCTACCTGACAGTTTGAGTCCCCTCTCCCCGACCCCTACCTGACAGTTTGAGTCCCCTCTCCCCGACCCCTACCTGACAGTTTGAGTCCCCTCTCCCCTACCTGACAGTTTGAGTCCCCTCTCCCCGACCCCTACCTGACAGTTTGAGTCCCCTCTCCCCGACCCCTACCTGACAGTTTGAGTCCCCTCTCCCCGACCCCTACCTGACAGTTTGAGTCCCCTCTCCCCTACCTGACAGTTTGAGTCCTCTCTCCCCGACCCCTACCTGACAGTTTGAGTCCCCTCTCCCCGACCCCTACCTGACAGTTTGAGTCCCCTCTCCCCTACCTGACAGTTTGAGTCCTCGCTCCCCTACCTGACAGTTTGAGTCCCCTCTCCCCGACCCCTACCTGACAGTTTGAGTCCCCTCTCCCCGACCCCTACCTGACAGTTTGAGTCCCCTCTCCCCCGTCCCCTACCTGACAGTTTGAGTCCCCTCTCCCCGACCCCTACCTGACAGTTTGAGTCCCCTCTCCCCTACCTGACAGTTTGAGTCCCCTCTCCCCTACCTGACAGTTTGAGTCCCCTCTCCCCTACCTGACAGTTTGAGTCCCCTCTCCCCGACCCCTACCTGACAGTTTGAGTCCCCTCTCCCCTACCTGACAGTTTGAGTCCCCTCTCCCCGACCCCTACCTGACAGTTTGAGTCCCCTCTCCCCGACCCCTACCTGACAGTTTGAGTCCTCGCTCCCCTACCTGACAGTTTGAGTCCCCTCTCCCCTACCTGACAGTTTGAGTCCTCGCTCCCCTACCTGACAGTTTGAGTCCCCTCTCCCCTACCTGACAGTTTGAGTCCCCTCTCCCCTACCTGACAGTTTGAGTCCCCTCTCCCCTACCTGACAGTTTGAGTCCCCTCTCCCCTACCTGACAGTTTGAGTCCTCGCTCCCCGACCCCTACCTGACAGTTTGAGTCCCCTCTCCCCGACCCCTACCTGACAGTTTGAGTCCCCTCTCCCCGTCCCTACCTGACAGTTTGAGTCCCCTCTCCCCTACCTGACAGTTTGAGTCCCCTCTCCCCGACCCCTACCTGACAGTTTGAGTCCCCCTCTCCCCTACCTGACAGTTTGAGTCCCCTCTCCCCTACCTGACAGTTTGAGTCCCCTCTCCCCGACCTCTACCTGACAGTTTGAGTCCCCCTCTCCCCGACCCCTACCTGACAGTTTGAGTCCTCTCTCCCCGACCCCTACCTGACAGTTTGAGTCCCCTCTCCCCGACCCCTACCTGACAGTTTGAGTCCCCTCTCCCCGACCCCTACCTGACAGTTTGAGTACCCTCTCCCCGACCCCTACCTGACAGTTTGAGTACCCTCTCCCCGACCCCCCTACCTGACAGTTTGAGTCCTCTCTCCCCGACCCCTACCTGACAGTTTTGAGTCCCCTCTCCCCGACCCCTACCTGACAGTTTGAGTCCCCTCTCCCCGACCCCTACCTGACAGTTTGAGTCCCCTCTCCCCGACCCCTACCTGACAGTTTGAGTCCCCTCTCCCCGACCCCTACCTGACAGTTTGAGTCCCCCTCTCCCCGACCCCTACCTGACAGTTTGAGTCCCCTCTCCCCGACCCCTACCTGACAGTTTGAGTCCCCTCTCCCCGACCCCTACCTGACAGTTTGAGTACCCTCTCCCCGACCCCTACCTGACAGTTTGAGTCCCCTCTCCCCGACCCCTACCTGACAGTTTGAGTCCCCTCTCCCCGACCCCTACCTGACAGTTTGAGTCCCCTCTCCCCGACCCCTACCTGACAGTTTGAGTCCCCTCTCCCCGACCCCTACCTGACAGTTTGAGTCCCCTCTCCCCGACCCCTACCTGACAGTTTGAGTCCCCTCTCCCCTACCTGACAGTTTGAGTCCTCTCTCTCCCCGACCCCTACCTGACAGTTTGAGTCCCCTCTCCCCTACCTGACAGTTTTGAGTCCTCTCTCCCCGACCCCTACCTGACAGTTTGAGTCCCCTCTCCCCGACCCCTACCTGACAGTTTGAGTCCCCTCTCCCCGACCCCTACCTGACAGTTTGAGTCCCCTCTCCACTACCTGACAGTTTGAGTCCCCCTCTCCCCGACCCCTACCTGACAGTTTGAGTCCCCTCTCCCCGACCCCTACCTGACAGTTTGAGTCCCCTCTCCACTACCTGACAGTTTGAGTCCCCTCTCCCCGACCCCTACCTGACAGTTTGAGTCCCCTCTCCCCGACCCCTACCTGACAGTTTGAGTCCCCTCTCCCCGACCCCTACCTGACAGTTTGAGTCCCCTCTCCCCGACCCCTACCTGACAGTTTGAGTCCCCTCTCCCCGACCCCTACCTGACAGTTTGAGTCCCCTCTCCCCGACCCCTACCTGACAGTTTGAGTCCCCTCTCCCCTACCTGACAGTTTGAGTCCCCTCTCCCCGATCCCTACCTGACAGTTTGAGTCCTCTCTCCCCGTCCCCTACCTGACAGTTTGAGTCCCCTCTCCCCGACCCCTACCTGACAGTTTGAGTCCCCCTCTCCCCGACCCCTACCTGACAGTTTTGAGTCCCCTCTCCCCGACCCCTACCTGACAGTTTGAGTCCCCTCTCCCTGACCCCTACCTGACAGTTTGAGTCCTCTCTCCCCGACCCCTACCTGACAGTTTTTGGTCCCCTCTCCCCTACCTGACAGTTTGAGTCCCCTCTCTCCCCGACCCTACCTGACAGTTTGAGTCCCCTCTCCCCGACCCCTACCTGACAGTTTTGAGTCCCCTCTCCCCTACCTGACAGTTTGAGTCCTCTCTCCCCGACCCCTACCTGACAGTTTGAGTCCCCTCTCCCAGTCCCTACCTGACAGTTTGAGTACCCTCTTCCCGACCCCTACCTGACAATTTGAGTCCCCTCTCCCCGACCCCTACCTGACAGTTTGAGTCCCCTCTCCCTGACCCCTACCTGACAGTTTGAGTCCCCTCTCGCCGACCTGAGTGTCGTATCCGTGTGGCATCCTGAGGATGGCGTCGTGTATCCCTGCCAGCCGTGCCACCTGGTACACTTCCTCTGGCGTGGCGTTGATGTTCCCGTACTGAAGGTTGTAGAAGATGGTGTTGTGGAAGAGCACTGCATCCTGGGTAGGGAGGAGGGGGGGAGGGGGGGAGAGATTGACCTTCAGTTCAACTTGAGGAGAGGAAACATCAGGAGAACAAAATAAAGTGTAGAAACAAACTGTTCTTTCAACGTCTGAAGGAAAGAACCTGTAGTTTCTATACGCTTCCACAGTGCCCCCAACTTAACGCAGGATCAATAAGTTCAATCAAATCAAAGTTTATCAAATCAAGTTAGTTTTACCTGTGGTACCACTCCTACGGCCTGTCGCAGACTGTCCAGTCCAACATCTCTGATGTTCTGTCCAGCGATGTAGATGTTTCCCTTCTGGGGCTCATAAAACCGGAACAACAAACGCACTATGGTGCTCTTCCTGAAACACAGAACCATCATTCCTATGGTGCTCTTCCTGAAACACAGAACCATCATTCCTATGGTGCTCTTCCTGAAACACAGAACCATTATTCCTATGGTGCTCTTCCTGAAACACAGAACCATAATTCCTATGGTGCTCTTCCTGAAACACAGAACCATAATTCCTATGGTGCTCTTCCTGAAACACATAACCATAATTCCTATGGTGCTCTTCCTGAAACACAGAACTATAATTCCTATGGTGCTCTTCCTGAAACACAGAACTATAATTCCTATGGTGCTCTTCCTGAAACACAGAACCATTATTCCTATGGTGCTCTTCCTGAATGTGGAACCAATGTCGGTGACAGACATGGCAGCTCTGCTTCTAGCTCCTACGCAACTTTGCGGTATTTCGTTTTTTTTTGGGTGTTATTTCTAACATTATTAGCCCAGAACAGCTGGAAATAACTTTTGGATATCAGAGCGGCGGTAACGCACCGGCATTCCGACCAGAAATACGACTTTCCGGAATCGGATCCTTTGTTCTTACCCCACAGGGCAACTGAACTTATCCCAGAGGCTGCTCCAAGACGCCGCCGGTGGAGAAGAGGTTATCGGAGTGGACTTCTAGTCCGACTCAGGAGGCGTGCACAACATCCACCGCTTCCGAGCATATTACCCGCTAATGTTCAGTCCCTGGATAATAAAGTAGACGAGCTCAGGGCGAGGATCTCCTTCCAAAGAGACATCAGGGACTGTAACATACTCTGTTTCACAGAATCATGGCTCTCTGCGGATATACTGTCCACGTCCATACAGCCAGCTGGGTTCTCAGTACATCGGGCTGCATCACCGCCTGGTACGGCAACTGCACCGCCCGAACCATTATTACTTTGGGGGGGTAAGAACAGGGGATCAAATACTTTTTTCCTCTCACTGTAAACAGCTGATCCCGAATTAGACCTTAAGCAGGATATGAGCTACTATCTGGAATACTGTGAGTATGTATGTAGACGTGGCCAATCAGACACCGTCCAGACCAGGATGAGGAAACTTTGAGAAAGCTACCAGAATTTTCCAACCCTACTGTTGACCAGTGCACTTAATATTACCATTTCCGACAGGTCAAGGCCTTTCTAAACGAGTACCTACCCTGATCCGCTCCCTCCCACGATGGCCACCTTCTTCCCAGCCGGCACCTGGAAGGAGACCCCCTCTAGAACCTTCTGTCCTTCCAGGTACTCAAAGTAGACATCCTCAAACCTGATGGTGGCTTCTTGAGGGGTCACAGAGAGAGGAGGGGCCAGATCTCTCTCCTAGAGTAGAGAGACAGCGTTAGGATAGACTAGTTACTATATACTAACCTCTAACCTCTAACCTCTAACCCTCCTGGGGGGGGGTCACAAGGAGGGCAGGGGCCAGCTCCTTCTCATATAGACAGAGGAGAGACAGAGGAGAGACAGGAGAGGAACTGGACTAGAAGTATAGAACCTAACCCTTAGGAATACTGAGTGCAGCTAGTCAGTAATTGGTGTTCTAGATAGATCAGCACAAGGTGGGCTCTGACCCAAAAGAAGTGCACTACATAGGGAATAGGGTGCAATTAGTGTGTGTTACCTTGATCTTGGTGTCAACACTGAGCAGTGTGAAGAGAGTATTCATGTCGATCAGGGCCTGACGCGTCTCTCTGTACACGGTGCCCAGGAAGTTAAGAGGCAGAGAGAGCTGGAACAGCAGACCGTTCACCATCACCAGGTCTCCTACGGTCATAGAGCCTGTCAACAACATCAACAACACACTGTCAAACTTCCACAGGTACTTCAAGGAACTCAAACCAATCACAGCACAGATTAAATGGTTCTCTATCATTCTATTTCTAGACCCTCTCCTCACCTGTCATGATGCCCTTGGTAGGGTTAGGGTTAGACTGACCTGTCATGATGCCCTTGGTAGGATTAGACTGACCTGTCATGATGCCCCTTGTAGGGTTAGGATTAGACTGACCTGTCATGATGCCCTTGGTAGGATTAGACTGACCTGTCATGATGCCCTTGGTAGGGTTAGGATTAGACTGACCTGTCATGATGCCCTTGGTAGGGTTAGACTGACCTGTCATGATGCCCTTGGTAGGATTAGACTGACCTGCCATGATGCCCTTGGTAGGATTAGACTGACCTGTCATGATGCCCTTGGTAGGATTAGACTGACCTGTCATGATGCCCTTGGTAGGATTAGACTGACCTGTCATGATGCCCTTGGTAGGGTTAGGGTTAGACTGACCTGCCATGATGCCCTTGGTAGGGTTAGGGTTAGACTGACCTGTCATGATGCCCTTGGTAGGGTTAGACTGACCTGTCATGATGCCCTGGTAGGGTTAGACTGACCTGTCATGATGCCCTTGGTAGGATTAGACTGACCTGCCATGATGCCCTTGGTAGGGTTAGACTGACCTGTCATGATGCCCTTGGTAGGATTAGACTGACCTGTCATGATGCCCTTGGTAGGATTAGACTGACCTGTCATGATGCCCTTGGTAGGGTTAGGGTTAGACTGACCTGTCATGATGCCCTTGGTAGGATTAGACTGACCTGTCATGATGCCCTTGGTAGGGTTATGGTTAGACTGACCTGTCATGATGCCCTTGGTAGGATTAGACTGACCTGTCATGATGCCCTTGGTAGGATTAGACTGACCTGTCATGATGCCCTTGGTAGGGTTAGGGTTAGACTGACCTGTCATGATGCCCTTGGTAGGATTAGGGTTAGACTGACCTGTCATGATGCCCTTGGTAGGATTAGACTGACCTGTCATGATGCCCTTGGTAGGATTAGGGTTAGACTGACCTGTCATGATGCCCTTGGTAGGATTAGACTGACCTGTCATGATGCCCTTGGTAGGATTAGACTGACCTGTCATGATGCCCTTGGTAGGGTTAGACTGACCTGTCATGATGCCCTTGGTAGGATTAGACTGACCTGTCATGATGCCCTTGGTAGGATTAGGGTTAGACTGACCTGTCATGATGCCCTTGGTAGGATTAGACTAACCTGTCATGATGCCCTTGGTAGGATTAGACTGACCTGTCATGATGCCCTTGGTAGGATTAGACTGACCTGTCATGATGCCCTTGGTAGGGTTAGACTGACCTGTCATGATGCCCTTGGTAGGATTAGACTGACCTGTCATGATGCCCTTGGTAGGATTAGGGTTAGACTGACCTGTCATGATGCCCTTGGTAGGATTAGACTGACCTGTCATGATGCCCTTGGTAGGATTAGACTGACCTGTCATGATGCCCTTGGTAGGATTAGACTGACCTGTCATGATGCCCTTGGTAGGATTAGACTGACCTGTCATGATGCCCTTGGTAGGATTAGACTGACCTGTCATGATGCCCTTGGTAGGTTAGGGTTAGACTGACCTGTCATGATGCCCTTGGTAGGATTAGGGTTAGACTGACCTGTCATGATGCCCTTGGTAGGATTAGACTGACCTGTCATGATGCCCTTGGTAGGATTAGACTGACCTGTCATGATGCCCTTGGTAGGGTTAGACTGACCTGTCATGATGCCCTTGGTAGGATTAGACTGACCTGTCATGATGCCCTTGGTAGGATTAGACTGACCTGTCATGATGCCCTTGGTAGGATTAGACTGACCTGTCATGATGCCCTTGGTAGGGTTAGACTGACCTGTCATGATGCCCTTGGTAGGATTAGGGTTAGACTGACCTGTCATGATGCCCTTGGTAGGATTAGACTGACCTGTCATGATGCCCTTGGTAGGATTAGGGTTAGACTGACCTGTCATGATGCCCTTGGTAGGATTAGACTGACCTGTCATGATGCCCTTGGTAGGATTAGACTGACCTGTCATGATGCCCTGGTAGGGTTAGACTGACCTGTCATGATGCCCTTGGTAGGATTAGACTGACCTGTCATGATGCCCTTGGTAGGATTAGGGTTAGACTGACCTGTCATGATGCCCTTGGTAGGATTAGACTGACCTGTCATGATGCCCTTGGTAGGGTTATGGTTAGACTGACCTGTCATGATGCCCTTGGTAGGATTAGTTAGACTGACCTGTCATGATGCCCTTGGTAGGATTAGACTGACCTGCCATGATGCCCTTGGTAGGGTTAGACTGACCTGTCATGATGCCCTTGGTAGGGTTAGACTGACCTGTCATGATGCCCTTGGTAGGATTAGACTGACCTGTCATGATGCCCTTGGTAGGATTAGACTGACCTGTCATGATGCCCTTGGTAGGATTAGGGTTAGACTGACCTGTCATGATGCCCTTGGTAGGATTAGGGTTAGACTGACCTGTCAGGATGCCCTTGGTAGGATTAGGGTTAGACTGACCTGTCATGATGCCCTTGGTAGGATTAGACTGACCTGTCATGATGCCCTTGGTAGGATTAGACTGACCTGTCATGATGCCCTTGGTAGGATTAGACTGACCTGTCATGATGCCCTTGGTAGGATTAGACTGACCTGTCATGATGCCCTTGGTAGGATTAGACTGACTGACCTGTCATGATGCCCTTGGTAGGATTAGACTGACCTGTCATGATGCCCTTGGTAGGATTAGACTGACCTGTCATGATGCCCTTGGTAGGATTAGACTGACCTGTCATGATGCCCTTGGTAGGGTTAGGGTTGTAGCCATCAACTTTAGTTAGGGTTAGTTAGGGTGTAGGGGTTAGGGTTAGTTAGGGTTAGACTGACCTGCCATGATCCCCTTGCTAGCTAGCACCATGATACCAGTGAGGCCCACACTAAAGATGACACTCTGTCCAAAGTTGAGCATGGCCAGGGTAGAGGTGGTCTTCAGGGAGGAGGACTCGTAGGTCTTCAGATAACCATCATACTTCTCTGCTTCATACTTCTCATTGTTGAAATACTGTAACAGAGAGAGAGATGGTCAGGTCAGACAGTATCGTGTAGTATAGAATCAAGACAGACAGGTTGAAGATTCCCTAAACGTCTCATGTGACCAACAATAGAGGGGCTAATGTTCCATGTTTCAGCCTTGGTTTACTATGTCACAGTGAAGTTGTCTGTTAATGTGGTGGTCACGGTGGGAGAGAACTTCAGATGCTGCTATCTACCATGTAGCTCAGTGGGCGAGTCACTACATCAGCCAGCTAGGGAATGTCATCTTTGGTTCATTTGTATAAAAGGAAATGAACAGGCCAGGGAGATGGAGAAAGCAGCACATGCAGGAGAGGACAGAGAGATGGAGAAATAATATCTATAACTAGATATATATATATATATAATTACATATTCACTTTGAGACTCTAACTATATATATAACTATATATATATATACAGTTGGGAGAACAAGTACTTGATACACTGCCGATTTTGCAGGTTTTCCTACTTACAAAGCATGTAGAGGTCTGTAATATTTATCATAGGTACACTTCAACTGTGAGAAATGGAATCTAAAACAAAAATCCAGAAAATCACATTGTATGATTTTTAAGTAATTAATTTGCATTTTATTGCATGACATAAGTATTTGATCACCTACCAACCATTAAGAATTCTGGCTCTCACAGACCTGTTAGTTTTTCTTTAAGAAGCCCTCCTGTTCTCCACTCATTACCTGTATTAACTGCACCTGTTTGAACTCGTTACCTGTATAAAAGACACCTGTCCACACACTCAATCAAACAGACTCCAACCTCTCCACAATTGCCAAGACCAGAGAGCTGTGTAAGGACATCAGGGATAAAATTGTAGACCTGCACAAGGCTGGGATGAGCTACAGGACAATAGGCAAGCAGCTTGGTGAGAAGGCAACAACTGTTGGCGCAATTATTAGAAAATGGAAGAAGTTCAAGATGACGGTCAATCACCCTCGGTCTGGGGCTCCATGCAAGATCTCACCTCGTGGGGCATCAATGATCATGAGGAAGGAGAGGGATCAGCCCAGAACTACACGGCAGGACCTGGTCAATGACCTGAAGAGAGCTGGGACCACAGTCTCAAAGAAAACCATTAGTAACACACTGCGCCGTCATGGATTAAAATCCTGTAGCGCACTCAAGGTCCCCCTTCTCAAGCCAGCGCATGTCCCGTCTGAAGTTTGCCAATGACCATCTGGATGATCCAGAGGAGGAATGGGAGAAGGTCATGTGGTCTGATGAGACAAAAATAGAGCTTTTCGGTCTAAACTCCACTCGCCGTGTTTGGAGGAAGAAGAAGGATGAGTACAACCCCAAGAAAACCATCCCAACCGTGAAGCATGGAGGTGGAAACATCATTCTTTGGGGATGCTTTTCTGCAAAGGGGACAGGACGACTGCACCGTATTGAGGGGGGGATGGATGGGGCCATGTATCGCGAGATCTTGGCCAACAACCTCCTTCCCTCAGTAAGAGCATTGAAGATGGGTCGTAGCTGGGTCTTCCAGCATGACAACGACCCGAAACACACAGCCAGGGCAACTAAGGAGTGGCTCCGTAAGAAGCATGGCCTAGCCAGTCTCCAGACCTGAACCCAATAGAAAATCTTTGGAGGGAGCTGAAAGTCCGTATTGCCCAGCGACAGCCCTGAAACCTGAAGGATCTGGAGAAGGTCTGTATGGAGGAGTGGGCCAAAATCCCTGCTGCAGTGTGTGCAAACCTGGTCAAGACCTACAGGAAACGTATGATCTCTGTAATTGCAAACAAAGGTTTCTGTACCAAATATTAAGTTCTGCTTTTCTGATGTATCAAATACTTATGTCATGCAATAAAATGCAAATTAATTCCTTAAAAATCATACAATGTGATTTTCTGGATTTTTGTTTTAGATTCCGTCTCTCACAGTTGAAGTGTACCTATGATAAAAATTACAGACCTTTACATGCTTTGTAAGTAGGAAAACCTGCAAAATCGTCAGTGTATCAAATACTTGTTCTCCCCACTGTATATATATAATTACATATTCACTTTGAGACTCTATAACTATATACAGTGGGGGAAAAAAGTATTTAGTCAGCCACCAATTGTGCAAGTTCTCCCACTTAAAAAGATGAGAGAGGCCTGTAATTTTCATCATAGGTACACGTCAACTATGACAGACAAAATGAGAAAAATAAATCCAGAAAATCACATTGTAGGATTTTGAATGAATTTATTTGCAAATTATGGTGGAAAATAAGTATTTGGTCAATAACAAAAGTTTCTCAATACTTTGTTATATACCCTTTGTTGGCAATGACACAGGTCAAACGTTTTCTGTAAGTCTTCACAAGGTTTTCACACACTGTTGCTGGTATTTTGGCCCATTCCTCCATGCAGATCTCCTCTAGAGCAGTGATGTTTTGGGGCTGTCGCTGGGCAACACGGACTTTCAACTCCCTCCAAAGATTTTCTATGGGGTTGAGATCTGGAGACTGGCTAGGCCACTCCAGGACCTTGAAATGCTTCTTACGAAGCCACTCCTTCGTTGCCCGGGCGGTGTGTTTGGGATCATTGTCATGCTGAAAGACCCAGCCACGTTTCATCTTCAATGCCCTTGCTGATGGAAGGAGGTTTTCACTCAAAATCTCATGATACATGGCCCCATTCATTCTTTCCTTTACACGGATCAGTCGTCCTGGTCCCTTTGCAGAAAAACAGCCCCAAAGCATGATGTTTCCACCCCCATGCTTCACAGTAGGTATGGTGTTCTTTGGATGCAACTCAGCATTCTTTGTCCTCCAAACACAACGAGTTGAGTTTTTACCAAAAAGTTCTATTTTGGTTTCATCTGACCATATGACATTCTCCCAATCCTCTTCTGGATCATCCAAATGCACTCTAGCAAACTTCAGACGGGCCTGGACATGTACTGGCTTAAGCAGGGGGACACGTCTGGCACTGCAGGATTTGAGTCCCTGGCGGCGTAGTGTGTTACTGACGGTAGGCTTTGTTACTTTGGTCCCAGCTCTCTGCAGGTCATTCACTAGGTCCCCCCGTGTGGTTCTGGGATTTTTGCTCAGCGTTCTTGTGATCATTTTGACCCCACGGGGTGAGATCTTGCGTGGAGCCCCAGATCGAGGGAGATTATCAGTGGTCTTGTATGTCTTCCATTTCCTAATAATTGCTCCCACAGTTGATTTCTTCAAACCAAGCTGCTTACCTATTGCAGATTCAGTCTTCTCAGCCTGGTGCAGGTCTACAATTTTGTTTCTGGTGTCCTTTGACAGCTCTTTGGTCTTGGCCATAGTGGAGTTTGGAGTGTGACTGTTTGAGGTTGTGGACGGGTGTCTTTTATACTGATAACAAGTTCAAACAGGTGCCATTAATACAGGTAACGAGTGGAGGACAGAGGAGCCTCTTGAAGAAGAAGTTACAGGTCTGTGAGAGCCAGAAATCTTGCTTGTTTGTATGTGACCAAATACTTATTTTCCACCATAATTTGCAAATAAATTCATTACAAATCCTACAATGTGATTTTCTGGATTTTTTTTCTTCTCAATTTGTCTGTCATAGTTGATATGTACCTATGATGAAAATTACAGGCATCTCTCATTCTCTCTTTAAGTGGGAGAACTTGCACAATTGGTGGCTGACTAAATACTTTTTTCCCCCACTGTATATAATTACATATTCACTTTGAGACTTTATGACTATATATATAATTACATATTCACTTTGAGACTCTATACTAAATATATATATACAGTGGGGAGAACAAGTATTTGATACACTGCCGATTTTGCAGGTTTTCCTACTTACAAAGCATGTAGAGGTCTGTAATTTTTATCATAATTATACTTCAACTGTGAGAGACGGAATCTAAAACAAAAATCCCGAAAATCACATTGTATGATTTTTAAGTAATTAATTTGCATTTTATTGCATGACATAAGTATTTTATCACCTACCAGCCAGTAAGAATTCCGGCTCTCACAGACCTGTTAGTTTTTCTTTAAGAAGCCCTCCTGTTCTCCACTCATGACCTGTATTAACTGCACCTGTTTGAACTCGTTACCTGTATAAAAGACACCTGTCCACACACTCAATCAAACAGACTCCAACCTCTCCACAATGGCCAAGACCAGAGAGCTGTGTAAGGACATCAGGGATAAAATTGTAGACCTGCACAAGGCTGGGATGGGCTACAGGACAATAGGCAAGCAGCTTGGTGAGAAGGCAACAACTGTTGGCGCAATTATTAGAAAATGGAAGAAGTTCAAGATGACGGTCAATCACCCTCAGTCTGGTTCTCCATGCAAGATCTCACCTCGTGGGGCATCAATGATCATGAGGAAGGTGAGGGATCAGCCCAGAACTACTCGGCAGGACCTGGTCAATGACCTGAAGAGAGCTGGGACCACAGTCTCAAAGAAAACCATTAGTAACACACTACGCCGTCATGGATTAAAATCCTGCAGCGCACGCAATGTCCCCCTGCTCAAGCCAGCGCATGTCCAGGCCCGTCTGAAGTTTGCCAATGACCATCTCGATGAGCCAGAAGAGGAATGGGAGAAGGTCATGTGGTCTGATGAGACAAAAATAGAGCTTTTTGGTCTAAACTCCACTCGCCGTGTTTGGATGAAGAAGAAGGATGAGTACAACCCCAAGGACACCATCCCAACCGTGAAGCATGGAGGTGGAAACATCATTCTTTGGGGATGCTTTTCTGCAAAGGGGACAGGACGACTGCACCGTATTGAGGGGAGGATGGATGGGTCCATGTATCGCGAGATCTTGGCCAACAACCTCCTTCCCTCCGTAAGAGCATTGAAGATGGGTCGTGGCTGGGTCTTCCAGCATGACAACGACCCAAAACACACAGCCAGGGTAACTAAGGAGTGGCTCCGTAAAAAGCATCTCAAGGTCCTGGATTGGCCTAGCCAGTCTCCAGACCTGAACCCAATAGAAAATCTTTGGAGGGAGCTGAAAGTCCGTATTGCCCAGCGACAGCCCCGAAACCTGAAGGATCTGTATGGAGGAGTGGGCCAAAATCCCTGCTGCAGTGTGTGCAAACCTGGTCAAGACCTACAGGAAACGTATGATCTCTGTAACTGCAAACAAAGGTTTCTGTACCAAATATTAAGTTATGCTTTTCTGATGTATCAAATACTTATGTCATGCAATAAAATGCAAATTAATTACTTAAAAATCATACAATGTGATTTTAGGGATTTTTGTTTTAGATTCCGTCTCTCACAGTTGACGTGTACCTATGATAAAAATTACAGACCTCTACATGCTTTGTAAGTAGGAAAACCTGCAAAATTGGCAGTGTATCAAATACTTGTTCTCCCCACTGTATATATTATATATATATATATATATATATATATATATATATATATATATATAATTACACATTCACTTTGAGACTCTATAACTAGATACAGTGAGGGAAAAAAGTATTTGATCCCCTGCTGA
Source organism: Coregonus suidteri (assembly GCA_036851935.1). Classification (NCBI taxonomy): domain Eukaryota; kingdom Metazoa; phylum Chordata; class Actinopteri; order Salmoniformes; family Salmonidae; genus Coregonus; species Coregonus suidteri. The sequence continues at coordinate 1,207,298 of CM072247.1, read as the reverse complement.
TTTTGTACGTTTGCCCACTGACAAAGAAATGTTCAGTCTATAATTTTAATGGTAGGTTTATTTGAACAGTGAGAGACAGAATAACAACAACAAAATCCAGAAAAACGCATGTCAAAAATGTTATAAATTGATTTGCATTTTAATAAGGGAAATAAGTATTTGACCCCCTCTCAATCAGAAAGATTTCTGGCTTCGAGGTGTCTTTTATACAGGTAACGAGCTGAGATTAGGAGCACACTCTTAAAGGGAGTGCTCCTAATCTCAGCTTGTTACCTGTATAAAAGACACCTGTCCACAGAAGCAATCAATCAATCAGATTCCAAACTCTCCACCATGGCCAAGACCAAAGAGCTCTCCAAGGATGTCAGGGGACAAGATTGTAGACCTACACAAGGCTGGAATGGGCTACAAGACCATCGCCAAGCAGCTTGGTGAGAAGGTGACAACAGTTGGTGCAATTATTCGCAAATGGAAGAAACACAAAATAACTGTCAATCTCCCTCGGCCTGGAGTTCCATGAAAGATCTCACCTCGTGGAGTTGCAATGATCATGAGAACGGTGAGGAATCAGCCCAGAACTACACGGGAGGATCTTGTCAATGATCGCAAGGCAGCTGGAACCATAGTCACCAAGAAAACAATTGGTAACACACTACGCCGTGAAGGACTGAAATCCTGCAGCGCCCGCAAGGTCCCCCTGCTCAAGAAAGCACATATACATGCCCGTCTGAAGTTGCCAATGAACATCTGAATGATTCTGAGGAGAACTGGGTGAAAGTGTTGTGGTCAGATGAGACCAAAATGGAGCTCTTTGGCATCAACTCAACTCGCCGTGTTTGGAGGAGGAGGAATGCTGCCTATGACCCCAAGAACACCATCCCCACCGTCAAACATGGAGGTGGAAACATTATGCTTTGTGGGTGTTTTTCTGCTAAGGGGACAGGACAACTTCACCGCATCAAAGGGACGATGGACGGGGCCATGTACCGTCAAATCTTGGGTGAGAACCTCCTTCCCTCAGCCAGGGCATTGCAAATGGGTCGTGGATGGGTATTCCAGCATGACAATGACCCAAAACACACGGCCAAGGCAACAAAGGAGTGGCTCAATAAGAAGCACATTAAGGTCCTGGAGTGGCCTAGCCAGTCTCCAGACCTTAATCCCATAGAAAATCTGTGGAGGGAGCTGAAGGTTCGATTTGCCAAACGTCAGCCTCGAAACCTTAATGACTTGGAGAAGATCTGCAAAGAGGAGTGGGACAAAATCCCTCCTGAGATGTGTGAAAACCTGGTGGCCAACTACAAGAAACGTCTGACCTCTGTGATTGCCAACAAGGGTTTTGCCACCAAGTACTAAGTCATGTTTTGCAGAGGGGTCAAATACTTATTTCCCTCATTAAAATACAAATCAATTAATAACATTTTTGACATGCGTTTTTCTGGATTTTTTTGTTGTTATTCTGTCTCTCACTGTTCAAATAAACCTACCATTAAAATTATAGACTGATCATGTCTTTGTCAGTGGGCAAACGTACAAAATCAGCAGGGGATCAAATACTTTTTTCCCCTCACTGTATATATAATTACATATTCACTTTGAGACTCTATAACTATATACAGTGGGGAGAACAAGTATTTGATACACTGCCGATTTTGCAGGTTTTCCTACTTACAAAGCATGTAGAGGTCTGTAATTTTTATCATAGGTACACTTCAACTGTGAGAGACGGAATCTAAAACAAAAATCCAAAAAATCACATTGTATGATTTTTAAGTAAAAAGATAGATCCACAGATGATGCAATCGCCATCACACTGTATAATAGGGCGGCAGGTAGCTTAGTGGTTAAGAGCGTTGTGCCAGTAACCGAAAGGTCGCTGGTTCTAATCCCCGAGCCGACTAGGTGAAAAATCTGTCGATGTGCCCCTAATTGCTCCTGTAAGTCGCTCTGGATAAGAGCGTCTGCTAAAATGACAAAAATAAAATAATGCCCACTGCCCACTGCCCTATCCCATCTGGACAAGAGGAATACCTTCTGTAAGAATGCTGTTCATTGACCAAAGCTCAGCCTTCAACACCATAGTACCCTCCAAGGTCATCATTAAGCTTGAGGGGCCGTGGGTCTGAACCCTGCCCTGTGCAACTGGATCCTGAGGGGCCGCCCCCAGGTGGTGAAGGTAGGAAACAACACCTCCAATATGCTGATTCTCAACACTGGGGCCCCACAAGGGTGTGTGCTCAGCCCCCTCCTGTACTCCCTGTTCACCCATGACTGCGTGGCCAGGCACGCCTCCAACTCAATCATCAAGTTTGCAGACGACACAACAGTAGTAGGTAGTAGTAGTAATTCTCTGATACAGAGCAGAATTCATGGTTCCTTCTATTAAGGCAAGTCGTCCAGGTCCTGAGGCAGCAAAGCATCCCCAAACCATCACACCACCACCACCATGCTTGACCTTTGGTATGATGTTCTTACTGTGGAATGCAGTGTTTGGTTTTCACCAGGCATAATGGGACCCATCTTGTCCAAAAAGTTGACTCAAGTTTGCCAAAAAGCACCTGGATGATCATCAAGACTCTTGGAAGAACGTTCTACAGACAGATGATTCTAAAGTATAACTTGTTGGACGAGATGGTTCCAGTAACGCCTGGCGAAATCTTTGACGTCAGAGAAACCTTGAGGGAATCGTATTTGAGTCAGAAAATAATGTTCATATGATAGGGAAGATATACAAACCCTTACAGAGAGCAGAGAGCCGATCCAACTGACAATCTCTTAGAAAAGAATATAAACTATTGGAACCAAGAATTAAAAAGAACTGATGTTGGCACAAGATGGAGGGAATGATGGAACATAACTAACGAAATTACAGCTAACAAAAATGTATGCTTAATCCACTATAAACTAATATATATAATTTATTATACAATAGACAAAATTCACAAATTCTACAGCACAACGGCATAGTCAGTAATAATGACTCAATAATCCACGCCTTCTGGGAAGGTTATCAAGTCTAAAAGTTATGGGCGGAGCTAGAAAGTTGGCTGTCAGAAGTATTTCAATGTAAATTTACGTCTGTCTGCATATTTCAAGACATGGCATATAAGGGTGCTGTGAGATACCCGATGGGTTGGATGATACTTTTCTGGTCAATCATCTTGAAAAAATGTATACTTAAACACTGGAAATCAACCAATCCTTCATCGTTAAAATGCTCTATTGTCTAAATGTTGAAAGGAGACAAATGGTGCAGTTTGAGGCCATGGTGA
>CM072247.1:1135748-1203526 GCA_036851935.1 Coregonus suidteri | reverse complement strand
AAGGAACGACAGGGGCAGCATCTTTACAATACAAAGGAAGGACAGGGCAGCATCTTTACAATACAAAGGAAGGACAGGGCAGCATCTTTACAATACAAAGGAAGGACAGGGCAGCATCTTTACAATACAAAGGAAGGACAGGGCAGCATCTTTACAATACAAAGGAATTAGTATAATAACACAAGCTGTCATTAAACAGAAAGTAGTGAAGTGTAATTCTAATAGGGTGTAGTGAAGTGTAATTCTAATAGGGTGTAGTGAAGTGTAATTCTAATAGGGTGTAGTGAAGTGTAATTCTAATAGGGTGTAGTGAAGTGTAATTCTAATAGGGTGTAGTGAAGTGTAATTCTAATAGGGTGTAGTGAAGTGTAATTCTAATAGGGTGTAGTGAAGTGTAATTCCAATAGGGTGTAGTGAAGTGTAATTCTAATAGGGTGTAGTGAAGTGTAATTCTAATAGGGTGTAGTGAAGTGTAATTCTAATAGGGTGTAGTGAAGTGTAATTCTAATAGGGTGTAGTGAAGTGTAATTCTAATAGGGTGTAGTGAAGTGTAATTCTAATAGGGTTTAGTGAAGTGTAATTCTAATAGGGTGTAGTGAAGTGTAATTCTAATAGGGTGTAGTGAAGTGTAATTCTAATAGGGTGTAGTGAAGTGTAATTCCAATAGGGTGTAGTGAAGTGTAATTCTAATAGGGTGTAGTGAAGTGTAATTCTAATAGGGTGTAGTGAAGTGTAATTCTAATAGGGTGTAGTGAAGTGTAATTCTAATAGGGTGTAGTGAAGTGTAATTCCAATAGGGTGTAGTGAAGTGTAATTCTAATAGGGTGTAGTGAAGTGTAATTCTAATAGGGTTGTAGTGAAGTGTAATTCTAATAGGGTGTAGTGAAGTGTAATTCTAATAGGGTGTAGTGAAGTGTAATTCTAATAGGGTGTATTGAAGTGTAATTCTAATAGGGTGTAGTGAAGTGTAATTCTAATAGGGTGTAGTGAAGTGTAATTCTAATAGGGTGTATTGAAGTGTAATTCTAATAGGGTGTAGTGAAGTGTAATTCTAATAGGGTGTAGTGAAGTGTAATTCTAATAGGGTGTAGTGAAGTGTAATTCTAATAGGGTGTAGTGAAGTGTAATTCTAATAGGGTGTAGTGAAGTGTAATTCTAATAGGGTGTAGTGAAGTGTAATTCTAATAGGGTGTAGTGAAGTGTAATTCTAATAGGGTGTAGTGAAGTGTAATTCTAATAGGGTGTAGTGAAGTGTAATTCTAATAATTATGTTCAGATAGAAGTTACTAGGATTGGGCCATATGGACAAAACATCACAGAATATTTTTAAAATGTATTGCAGTATTTTGTATTTGAATGTTTCTGAATAACAAAAGTTATAAATGTTTTAAAATGAGTAGTGCATGACACTAGGATGGTAAGTGGTTTTAATGGGCTTTCTACATTCTGATTGGGCCCTGGTCAACAGTGTATAGGGAATAATAATACATTACATTTGTAGAGAGCTTTTCATTTAAAGACGTAAATCACAAAACTATTTACATTGAGAACAACTATTAAAAGAAAAAAGCTTTAATGAAAAGGGCAAAAAAAACATCAAGTGAGAAATGTAAAGCTAGCAAGCAGACTAGTACTATACAAGATGTACCATAATCCAGGAAGTTACAGAACACCATAATCCAGGAAGTCACAGAACACCATAATCCAGGAAGGAACAGAACACCATAATCCAGGAAGGAACACCATAATCCAGGAAGGAACAGAACACCATAATCCACGAAGGAACAGAACACCATAATCCAGGAAGGAACAGAACACCATAATCCAGGAAGGAACAGAACACCATAATCCAGGAAGGAACAGAACACCATAATCCAGGAAGGAACAGAACACCATAATCCAGGAAGGAACACCATAATCCAGGAAGGAACAGAACACCATAATCCAGGAAGGAACAGAACACTAGACCTGGAATCTAACAGGGAACACCAACAACAGAACATTCATTCAATCGACCCAGGTGGATGCTGTGGTCAACCATGTCGAAGGTGGCACTGAGGTCAAGGAGGACTACGATGCTCGGGAATCCACTGTCAGCTGACATGAGGTTGTTTACCACTCTGACGAGGGCTGTTTCTGTCCTGTGGTTAGGTCTGAAACCGGATTGGAAAGTCTCACAAGGCCATTGGAGACCAAATGGGACTGTAGTTATTTAGCCACAACTTTTTCCATAAATTTGGACAAGAAGGGGAGGTTGGAGATTGGTCAGTTGTTGGCAGGGTTTTCTTGGTCGAGGTTGGGTTTTTTCAGGATAGGTGCCATTTGTGAAGCAGACAAACACGTGGAGGCCGAGCCAAATCTCTCACAACACTATGGGAGAACCCAGGGCTGTGGGTGTTAGGACGTCACAGGCTCAGCCCAATGAATTATACACTGTAGTAACACTAAACTAAGAACACAACTTCAGAAACACAGACAGAGAGCAAAGTAGAGAGACATTACAGAGAAGAGAGAGAGAGAGAGCATTAGAGAGAGAGCAGTAGAGAGAGAGAGAGAGAGAGAGAGCAGAGAGAGAGAGACACTAGAGAGAGAAGAGAGGAGAGAGAGAGAGTTAGGACAGAGAGACAGGAGAGAGAGAGAATGAGATTAGACAGAGTAGAGAGAGAGAGAGAGAGAGAGAGAGAACACAGAGAGAGAGAAGAGAGAGAGAGAGAGAGAGAGCAGAGAGAGAGAGAGAGATTACAGAAAAAAGAGAGAGAGAGAGCAGTAGAGAGAGAGCAGTAGAGAGAGAGAGAGAGAGAGAGAGAGAGAAGAGAGAGAGAGAGAGAGAGAGAGAGAGTAGAGAGAGAGAGAGAGAGAGAGAGAGAGAGAGAGAGAGAGAGAGAGAGCAGAGAGAGAGAGAGAGAGAGAGAGAGAGAGAGAGAGAGAGAGAGTAGAGAGAGAGAGAGAGAGAGAGAGAGAGAGAGAGAGAGAGAGAGAGAGAGAGAGAGAGAGAGAGAGAGAGAGAGAGAGAGAGAGAGAGAGAGAGCAGAGAGAGAGAGCAGAGAGAGAGAGAGAGAGAGAGAGAGAGAGAGAGAGAGAGAGAGAGAGAGAGAGAGAGAGAGCAGAGAGAGAGAGAGAGAGAGAGAGAGAGAGAGAGAGAGAGAGAGAGAGAGAGAGAGAGAGAGAGAGAGTAGAGAGAGAGAGAGAGAGAGAGAGAGAGAGTAGAGAGAGAGAGAGAGAGAGAGAGAGAGAGAGAGAGAGAGAGAGAGAGAGAGAGAGAGAGTAGTAGTAGAGAGAGAGAGAGAGAGAGAGAGAGAGAGAGAGAGAGAGAGAGAGAGAGAGAGAGAGAGAGAGAGAGAGAGAGAGAGAGAGAGTAGAGAGAGAGAGAGAGAGAGAGAGAGAGAGAGTAGAGAGAGAGAGAGAGAGAGAGAGAGAGAGCAGTAGAGAGAGAGAGAGAGAGAGAGAGAGAGAGAGAGAGAAGTAGAGCGCAGAGCGAGTTCCAAGAGCAGCTGGTAAAATGATGAGCTCCTAAAATCTAGTATCATATTATTAATATAATTATATTATTATTAGTATTATATATCATATTTCAAATAATTTAGAGGAAGAGTACATTTGAGAAAAACAAGTGAGTGAAAGATAAAGGAAGAAGGACTGAGAATATAACATCAGAAGAAGAGAATGCATCTTTTATCCTGATAACTGTGGTCCTCTGTAGCTCAATTGGTAGAGCATGGCGCTTATAACGCCAGGGTAGTGGGTTCGATCCCCGGGACCACCCATACATAAAAATGTATGCACACGCTTTGGATAAAAGCGTCTGCTAAATGGCATATTATTATATTATTATTATTATTATTATAACTGGATAGCTAACAAGCTAACAAGCTACATAACTCAACTGGATAGGTAACAAGCTACATAACTCAACTGGATAGCTAACAAGCTACATAACTCAACTGGATAGGTAACAAGCTAATAACTCAACTGGATAGCTAAACAAGCTACATAACTCAACTGGATAGCTAACAAGCTACATAACTCAACTGGATAGCTAACAAGCTACATAACTCAACTGGATAGGTAACAAGCTACATAACTCAACTGGTAGCTAACAAGCTACATAACTCAACTGGATAGCTAACAAGCTACATAACTCAACTGGATAGCTAACAAGCTACATAACTCAACTGGATAGGGTAACAAGCTACATAACTCAACTGGATAGCTAACAAGCTACATAACTCAACTGGATAGCTAACAAGCTACATACTCAACTGGATAGCTAACAAGCTACATAACTCAACTGGATAGGTAACAAGCTACATAACTCAACTGGATAGCTAACAAGCTACATAACTCAACTGGATAGCTAACAAGCTACATAACTCAACTGGATAGCTAACAAGCTACATAACTCAACTGGATAGGTAACAAGCTACATAACTCAACTGGATAGCTAACAAGCTACATAACTCAACTGGATAGCTAACAAGCTACATAACTCAACTGGATAGCTAACAAGCTACATAACTCAACTGGATAGCTAACAAGCTACATAACTCAACTGGATAGCTAACAAGCTACATAACTCAACTGGATAGCTAACAAGCTACATAACTCAACTGGATAGCTAACAAGCTACATAACTCAACTGGATAGCTAACAAGCTACATAACTCAACTGGATAGTTAACAAGCTTGATAATAATAATATAATATGCCATTTAGCAGACGCTTTTATCCAAAGCACCTTACAGTCATGTGTGCATACATTTTTACGTATGGGTGGTCCCGGGGATCGAACCCACTACCCTGCCGTTACAAGCGCCATGCTCTACCAATTGAGCTACAGAGGACCACGATAACTCAATGGGATAGCTAACAAGCTTGATAACTCAACTGGATAGCTAACAAGCTAACAAGCTTGATAATTCAACTGGATAGCTAACAAGCTTGATAACTCAACTGGATAGCTAACAAGCTTGATAACTCAACTGGATAGCTAACAAGCTAACAAGCTTGATAACTCAACTGGATAGCTAACAAGCTAACAAGCTTGATAACTCAACGGGATAGCTAACAAGCTTGATAACTCAACTGGATAGCTAACAAGCTAACAAGCTTGATAACTCAACTGGATAGCTAACAAGCTAACAAGCTTGATAACTCAATGGGATAGCTAACAAGCTTGATAACTCAACTGGATAGCTAACAAGCTTGATAACTCAACTGGATAGCTAACAAGCTTGATAACTCAACTGGATAGCTAACAAGCTTGACAACGCAACTGGATAGCTAACAAGCTAACAGTTGTTTACATGTTGCTAGGGAGTTGCTAAGAGTTTCTAGCTACTGGCTACCTGCTGTTAGCTAAAAAAAAAACGAGCTAACAAATAACAAAAAGGACAGGACAAAGGACATGAAAACTAGTACCTAAACTAGTACCTAAACTAGTACCTAAACTTACACAAGCAAGAGAAAACAATTCAGACAGAAAACAAGAAAGGTAGGCTTTGTTTCCATTCCAAAACGCATACTACAACTAGCCAAGTACAAACCAGCTGTAATATATACTGAATCCAGCTGTAATATATACTGAATCCAGCTGTAATATATACTGAATCCAGCTGTAATATATACTGAATCCAGCTGTAATATATACTGAATCCAGCTGTAATATATACTGAATCCAGCTGTAATATATACTGAATCCAGCTGTAATATATATACTGAATAGCTGTAATATATACTGAATCCATATATACTGAATCCAGCTGTAATATACTGAATACTGAATCCAGCTGTAATATATACTGAATCCAGCTGTAATATATACTGAATCCAGCTGTAATATATACTGAATCCAGCTGTAATATATACTGAATCCAGCTGTAATATACTGAATCCAGCTGTAATATATACTGAATCCAGCTGTAATATATACTGAATCCAGCTGTAATATATACTGAATCCAGCTGTAATATATACTGAATCCAGCTGTAATATATACTGAATCCAGCTGTAATATATACTGAATCCAGCTGTAATATATACTGAATCCAGCTGTAATATATACTGAATCCAGCTGTAATATATACTGAATCCAGCTGTAATATATACTGAATCCAGCTGTAATATATACTGAATCCAGCTGTAATATATACTGAATCCAGCTGTAATATATACTGAATCCAGCTGTAATATATACTGAATCCAGCTGTAATATATACTGAATCCAGCTGTAATATATACTGAATCCAGCTGTAATCAACTAAGATGGATACATTTATCAGCCCCAAACACAGCAACCTTGCAATCCAATATGCAGAAGGTATTGCCAGTGAAGCAGGGAGGAAACATATACAGCAACGGTTTTAGAAGAGCACCCAGAGACCCTAACAGCAGACTCTATGCAACAAAAAGACAAAGAAATCAAGGTGGATCTTCTCTTTTTCACTGAACGTCCAAAATGCTTGGCATGCAGCCCTGTGCAAGGCAAACAAACATCTTAAAATGTCTGGAAACAAGACCATGAGACAATTGTATGTGGACACAACCCCAAAATGTTATATTAATATACACTGTATATAATAACGAAACAGTAATGATCCAAGGCTCTGAGGTCAGTGTAGAGCTGTTTGAACCTCTAGTGGATGATGAACTAAAAACTGATATGTCTCCACTAACAACGCCTGCAACTCCCAAAACAGGAGGCCCACAGTACATCACTCCCTCCCACACCTGTAGCAGCTGTGAGCACAACAGAAACATTATCTGTGAAACGAATCCAGAACTGCCTCTCCCTACTTGAAGTGGAGATTATAGAATTCAGGGAGAGCAAACAACAATGTGACACTGTCCAGACGCTGATGGAAGAGTTGAGGCATTTCCAGGAGAGCCGAGCTTCAATAGAACAGTCAAGACAGAAGTTGAGACAGCACACTGAACAAATGCCACAGTCCAATGATGCCCTCCAAGAGGAGCTGTGTGTAGTGAAGGTGGTGGAGGTGCAGCAGAGAGACATGATGCCCTCCAAGAGGAGCTGTGTGTAGTGAAGGTGGTGGAGGTGCAGCAGAGAGACATGACGCCCTCCATCAGCAACTTCTGACCATGACACCAACAGAGCAGCCCCATCAGCCTGGTGGAAGATCAGGTACCCTCGAAGATAGGAGACTATTTCCCAGTATCTGGAAGATAGGAGACTATTCCCCAGTATCTGGAAGATAGGAGACTATTCCCCAGTATCTAAAAAGATAGGAGACTATTCCCCAGTATCTGGAAGATAGGAGACCCCCAGTATCTGAAGATAGGAGACTATTCCCCAGTATCTGGAAGATAGGAGACTATTCCCCAGTATCTGGAAGATAGGAGACTATTCCCCAGTATCTAAAAGATAGGAGACTATTCCCCAGTATCTGGAAGATAGGAGACTATTCCCCAGTATCTGGAAGATAGGAGACTATTCCCCAGTATCTGGAAGATAGGAGACTATTCCCCAGTATCTGGAAGATAGGAGACTATTCCCCAGTATCTGGAAGATAGGAGACTATTCCCCAGTATCTGGAAGATAGGAGACTATTCCCCAGTATCTGGAAGATAGGAGACTATTCCCCAGTATCTGGAAGATAGGAGACTATTCCCCAGTATCTGGAAGATAGGAGACTATTCCCCAGTATCTGGAAGATAGGAGACTATTCCCCAGTATCTGGAAGATAGGAGACTATTCCCCAGTATCTGGAAGATAGGAGACTATTCCCCAGTATCTGGAAGATAGGAGACTATTCCCCAGTATCTGGAAGATAGGAGACTATTCCCCAGTATCTGGAAGATAGGAGACTATTCCCCAGTATCTGGAAGATAGGAGACTATTCCCCAGTATCTGGAAGATAGGAGACTATTCCCCAGTATCTGGAAGATAGGAGACTATTCCCCAGTATCTGGAAGATAGGAGACTATTCCCCAGTATCTGGAAGATAGGAGACTATTCCCCAGTATCTGGAAGATAGGAGACTATTCCCCAGTATCTGGAAGATAGGAGACTATTCCCCAGTATCTGGAAGATAGGAGACTATTCCCCAGTATCTGGAAGATAGGAGACTATTCCCCAGTATCTGGAAGATAGGAGACTATTCCCCAGTATCTGGAAGATAGGAGACTATTCCCCAGTATCTGGAAGATAGGAGACTATTCCCCAGTATCTGGAAGATAGGAGACTATTCCCCAGACACCAGACGGCTAAATGCTGGTGTCCCACTACTGACAGTGTACTCTCAACCAGACCTGGCCCACTTCAACTCAGCCCAGCTCTACACAGCACTGACCACTACCCTAGGGTCTGGCAGAACACTGTCGAGGGAAGTGCACCACATGATGCAGGGTGGACTTAGCTCTGCCAACACTGCTCTCCCAGTTCCCGCCCCAGCCCCTGAATCCAGTGACTTGAGGGAGGTCTGTCAAATGCTCAGTTTGCTCTGCTCTCACGTGGTTGGCCAGGGACCTTGGCAATGTCTCAGCTCATTCAACAAATAGCTGCAGATGACCGTATGCCTGTTAACTCTGGTGGCAATGACCTGAATACCCCTCTGACTTTAAATCTCATGGTGGCCAACTACAAGAACCGTCTGACCTCTGTGATTGCCAACAAGGGTTTTGCCACCAAGTACTAAGTCATGTTTTGCAGAGGGGTCAAATACTTATTTCCCTCATTAAAATGCAAATCAATTTATAACATTTTTGACATGCGTTTTTTTCTGGATTTTGTTGTTATTCTGTCTCTCACTGTTCAAATAAACCTACCATTAAAATTATAGACTGATCATTTCTTTGTCAGTGGGCAAAAGTACAAAATCAGCAGGGGATCAAATACTTTTTTCCCTCACTGTATGTCAAATCTAATTTCATGGTGTCCCAATCTTTAAATATCTATGTTCCCAAGAAATTTGAGCTCCTGTTTGTAGATGTGTCCATAAACCAGAATACACATTTATTTGTTGCTGGGATTTACCGCCCCCTGCTGCCATGGTGATGCTAATGGTGCTATATCTGAGGGATTTACCGCCCCCTGCTGCCATGGTGATGCTAATGGTGCTATATCTGAGTGTTTAACACCTTTTCTGTCCTCAATTGGTCATTTTAGAGGATTGTAATCTGGATCAATCCCCGGCCTCAGATCAATTTAAGAGTATACTGTATGCATTGATTTTAATCTGACTCAATTGATCTCAAAACCCACACGGCTAAATGTGAAAACCCTGTTAACTCCTCATTGATTTATTTAATTCTTACTAATAACCCCCATAAATATTTGTCTAGTGGAGTATTTGCATATGATGTCAGTGATCATTGTCCTATAGTATTTAAAGTTCTCTCAAGGGTTTTTACGTGACATGTTCTACTCTGATTTAGCCACGGTCTTCTGTATCCCTGTACCCGGAGTTGGCTCTAGAACATTTATCCTCCATATTTATTCCTCTGGCAGATAAACACGCCCCTTTTAAACAATTCATAGTCAAAGATAGATCAAACCCCTGGTTTTCTTCTGAGGTAATTCAGATGAGAAATCTGAATTGGTCCAAAGCAAGGAAAACTGACTGTTGTGGACTGGCAATCTTTCAGACAATTGAGAAAACAGATGTACTATCTCGATTAAGAAAGCTAAATCAAGCTACTTTTTAAGCTCTATCTCTGCCTGTGATCCTTCTAAATGTTGGAAAACAGTAAATGCACTGAAGCGTACAAATTCCTCTTCTTCCCTGCCTCAGCAAGTTCCGTCTGACTCTGGCATCATAACTGAGAAGATAAGTGCCTTACCTCCATAACTTGCTACATTTGCACACACTGTATATATATTTTCTGCTGTATTTCTGACTTTATGTTTTTTACCCCATATGTAACTCTGTGTTGTTTTTATTGCACTGCTTTGCTTTATCTTGGCCAGGTCGCAGTTGTAAATGAGAACCTGTTCTCAACTGGCTTACCTGGTTAAATAAAGGTGAAATAAAAAAAATAAAAAATAAAAAAGTGATGCTTTTAATCATCATTTTATCTCGACAGGCTTTTTATTTGAGAGAAACAGTGGTTTAATTGACCCTGTTCAGCCAATCGACTACTCTTCCCTCTGCCAGCCTCTAGCTGACTCGACGGTTAACCCGTCAACTTCTAGTGAATCTTTGTTTTCATTTCAACAATTTACTATCTGTGATGTGCTAGACGCCTCGCTTAAGATTGATGTAAAAAATAAAATAATAATCCACTGGGGCTGATATGCTCGATCCATTTTTGCTGCAGCTCTCTGACCCCCGACTGCTGAATCATTAACCCATATTTTTTAACCCGCAGGGGCCGATTCTGGGTCCTGTACTTATTACTGTTTACATTGACAATAACCTGCATTTGTATGCCGATGATACTGTCGTGTATTCTATTGCCCCCATGATTGACCAGGCTCTATCTGAACTACAGTCTGCCTCCATTGTATTACAGACAAACTTGATTGACCTAAAATTATACTGAAGAAAAATATAAAATGCAACAAGTGTTGGTCCCATGTTTCATGAGCTGAAATAAAAGATCCCAGAAATGTTCCATATGCACAAGCTTATTTCTCTCACATTTTGTGCACAAACTTGTTTACATCCCTGTTCAGGAGCATTTCGCCAAGGTAATCCATCCACCTGACAGGTGTGGCATATCAAGAAGCTGATTAAACAGCATGATCATTACACAGGTGCACCTTGTGCTGGGGACAATAAAAGTCCACTCTAAAATGTGCAGTTTTGTCACACAACACAATGCCACAGATGTCTCAAGTTTTGAGGGAGCGTGCAATTGGCATGCTGATTGCAGGAATGTCCACCAGAGAATTCAATGTTAATTTCTCTACCATAAGCCACCTTCAACGTCGTTCTGGAGAATTTGGCAGTACATACAACCGGCCTCACAACGGCAGACCACGTGTCACCACGCCAGCCCAGGACCTCCACATCCGGCTTCATCACCTGCGGGATCGTCTGAGACCAGCCACCCGGACAGCTGATAAAACTGAGGAGTATTTATGTCTGTAATAAAGCCCTTTTGTGGGGAAAAACTCATTCTGATTGGCTGGGCCTGGCTCCCCAGTGGGTGGGCCTATGCCCTCCCAGGCCCACCCATGGCTGAGCCCCTGCCCAATCATGTGAAATCCATAGAGTAGGGCCTAATGAATTTATTTCAATTGACTGATTTCCTTATATGAGTTTTTTTTTTAAACTTTTACCGAGTTTATACTGAAACTCAGTAAAATCGTTGAAATTGTTGCATGCCACATTTATATTTTTGTTCAGTATAGTATTGAATGCAGGTCAAACTGAGTATGTGTTGTTATCTAGAGCGCATAAAAATAACTGATGATTTATGCATATGTACTTTGGATGGTGTCCATCTTGATAGTGTCCCTGCTATCTGGGCATCTGGACAGATGAACATCTGTCTTTTCAAAAGCATGTTGATGAGTTGGTTAATAAGCTGAGAATAACAATGGGCTTCTTCTATAGAAACAGGTCCTGCCTCTCGCTAAACAGTAGAAAGCATTATTCAGTCGGTCCGAGACTATGGGGACATCATCTATATGAACGCAGCAGCCACTTCATTGAAGCCGTTAGATGCAGTTTATCATAGAGCACTGCGCTGTATTACGGGCGACAGGTTTAGTCACTGCGTTTATCATAGAGCACTGCGCTGTATTACGGGCGACAGGTTTAGTCACTGCGTTTATCATAGAGCACTGCGCTGTATTACGGGCGACAGGTTTAGTCACTGCGTTCTCTACCAGGAAGTTGGTTGGTCCTCTTTGATGTCACGTAGGTTGATACATTGCTATGTTTTCATTTATAAAAGCCCTTTTACAAAAAGTCCCACTGTACCTAACATCTTTAATAAACTTTAGACATACGTGTTAGCACACCTGGTTTCAGGGATGGTTAACCATGGAAATTCCTTTGGTCTCTACTGAGTTAAGTAAATCAGCTTTTAGTTTTCTTGCACCTTATTTGTGGAACAATCTTCAACATGTTCTTCCATGTGATGTTGTGGTGCCTCTAGGGTAATTCAGAAGGCTGAAATGTTCTTCCCTGTGATGTTGTGGTGCCTCTAGGGTAATTCAGAAGGCTGATTGAGGAACTTATTACTGATGAATGTGTTTGTTATGATCATGTTGTTCTTTCTGCTTTCATTTTGGATTTATATTTCTGTAATTCAGGGCTTATCGGTAAAAGAGACCTTGGTCTCCGTATGACTCCCTGATAAAATAAAGGTTAAATAAATAACAATAAGGAGAGAGCAGTAGAGAGAGAGAGAGAGAGAGAGACAGACAGAGACAGACAGAGAGAGAGAGAGAGAGAGAGAGAGAGACAGACAGACAGACAGAGAGAGAGAGAGAGAGAGAGAGAGAGAGAGAGAGAGAGAGAGAGAGAGAGAGAGAGAGAGAGAGAGAGAGAGACAACAGTGCTAGACATGGTCTTTCTCTTAAAACAATGGTGTACTGGATGACATTGGTTGACAGTAACGTTGTCCTCCTGGTGAATTGATATTTAACGATGAGATAAAACATGATAAAATGGAACGTTTTGGAACGTTTTGGCTGCATGTTGAGTTCTTCAGTTCTTCAGTGCGTCTGACGGTTCCACCGGGTTCTGTCTGCCTCCTCAGGGCCTCACAACACCTACTGTACCGTTTATACAGTCCAGAAAGTCATCCTTCGTCTCCTACTCCTCCTCCTCCCCTTCGTCCATGTCTATGATAACAGAGGGATCCCTGTCACCACCTGGAAAAGACAATGTTTCCTTTAATACATTCAACAACCAAACAAAGTTCAATCATTTATATTATAAAGACAACTACATTGAACAAAAATATTCACGCAACATGCAACAATGACAATAGATTTTTATGAGTTACAGTTCATATAAAGGAAATCAATCAATTCATTAGGCCTTAATCTATGGATTTGACATGACTGGGAATACAGATATGCATCTGTTGGTCACAGATACCTTAATAACAGATAAAAAGATAGGGGCGTGGATCAGAAAACCAGTCAGTGTCTGGTGTGACCATTTGCCTCATGCAACGTGACACATCTCCTTTACATAGAGTTGATCAGGCTGTTGATTGCGGCCTGTGGAATGTTGTCCCACTCCTCTTCAATGGCTGTGCGAAGTTATTGGATATTGGTGGGAACTGGAACACGCTGTCGTACAGGTCGATCCAGAAAGGGAAAGGGGGATTCCTAGTCAGTTGTACAACTGAACGCATTCAACTGAAATGTGTCTTCCACATTTAACCCAACCCCTCTGAATCAGAGAGGTGCAGGGGGCTGCATTAATCAACATCCACGTCTTGCTCAGAGGCAGAACGACATCATTTAGCCTTGTCAGCTCGGGGATTCGATCCAGAGCATCCCAAACATGCTCAATGGGTGGCATGTCTGGTGAGTATGCAGGCCATGGAAGAACTGGGATATGTTCAGCTTCCAGGAATTGTGTACAGATCCTTGCGACATGGGGCCATGCATTATCATGCTGAAACATGAGGTGATGGCGGCGGATGAATGGCACGACAATGGGCCTCAGGATCTCATCACAGTATCTCTGTGCATTCAAATTGCCATCGATAAAATGCAATTGTGTTCGTTGTCCGTAGCTTATGTCTGCCCATAGCATAACCCCGGTGCCACCATGGGGCACTCTGTTCACAACGTTGACATCAGCAAACCACTCGCCCACACGACGTCATGTCTGCCATCTGCCCGGTACGGTTGAAACCGGGATTAATCCGTGAAGAGCACACTTCTCCAGCGTGCCAGTGGCCATCGAAGGTGAGCATTTGCCCACTGATGTCGGTTACGACACTGAACTGCAGTCAGGTGAAGACCCTGGTGAGGACGACGAGCACGCAGATGAGCTTCCCTGAGACGGTTTCTGACAGTTTGTGCAGAAATCCTTCGGTTGTGCAAACCCACAGTTTCATCAGCTGTCCGGGTGACTGGTCTCAGACGATCCCGCAGGTGAAGAAGTCGAATGTGGAGGTCCTGGGCTGGCGTGGTTACACGTGGTCTGCGGTTGTGAGACCAGTTGATCATACTGCCAAATTCTCTAAAACGACGTTGGAGGCAGCTTATGGTAGATAAATTAACATTAAATTATCTGGCAACAGCTCTGGTGGACATTCGTGCCGTCAGCATGCCAATTGCACGCTCCCTCAAAACTTGAGACATCTGTGGCATTGTGTTGTGTGACAAAGTGAGTGGCCTTTTATTGTCCCCAGCACAAGGTGCACCTGTGTAATGATCATGCTGTTTAATCAGCTTCTTGATATGCCACACCTGTCAGGTGGGTGGATTATCTTGGCAAAGGAGAAATGCTCACTAACAGGGATGTAAAATTTGTGCACAACATTTGAGAGAAATAAGCTTTCTGTGCATATGGAACATTTCTGGGATCTTTAATTTCAGATCATGAAACATGGGACCAACACTTTGCATGTTGCGTTTATAATTGTGTTCAGTGTAGCTTCCAGACAGACAGTATTATTACTTATTGTGATCGAGATGTAGTTGTCCCTGATTGCACCGACTTTGCTCACAGCTGCTTGTTTGAAGAAGTGTACTTACTGTGATCAAGATGTGGTTGTCCCACTGGCTATCCTAAGTTGAACGCACCAATTTGTAAGTCGCTCTGGATAAGAGCGTCTGCTAAATGACTTAAATGTAAATGTATTATATAGTTTAATCACATGTCGTCCTGCAATACCACGTCTGTCCACCAGATGGATGTAGAGAAGTAACAGTAGGGGCTTTTGAACCACTATGCAGCCTAGCAAGACTTTTCAGTATTAATTAGGGACACCACCACCACATCACATAATCTTCCCTGATAGATATTAATCTAAGAATCTGTCCTATTGGCCTCCTTACCCATGTGGTCGTCCTCGGACTCCTCCTCTTCCTCCTCCCATTTCTCCTCATTGGCTAACAGAGAGGTCGAGGACTCACTCAGGCTCTTCAGGGGGAAGTAGTGGCCGTCTCCTTGGCTGGGCAAAACAGAAACACAGACAGGATGGGGTTAAATATCCATAGTCAGGGGGAAGTAGTGGCCGTCTCCTTGGCTGGGAAACGTGCATCAAACAATACAACTTTATCAACACAGCCCTTTACAACAACATTTCTCACAAAGCGCTTGTATAGGGCAGTTTCATAACAGTTTCAAGTCCCCCCAATAGCACACATTTGTATTGTAGCCCAGACAACCTCACCTGATTCAACTTAACAAGGGCCTGATGATTAGTTGACAAGTTGAGTCAGGTATGTTTGTCCGGGGCTACAATACTAATGTGTCCTGGTGAGGGTATTACAGGAGTTGAAACCACTGGTCTAGGGCAGGGCTCCCAACCCTGATCCTGGAGAGCTCCCCTCCTGGAGGTTTTAACTCCAACCCTGATCCTGGAGAGATACCCTCCTGTAGGTTTTAACTCCAACCCTGATCCTGGAGAGATACCCTCCTGGAGAGATACCCTCCTGTAGGTTCTCTCTCCAACCCTGATCCTGGAGAGATACCCTCCTGGAGGTTTTAACTCCAACCCTGATCCTGGAGAGATACCCTCCTGTAGGTTCTCTCTCCAACCCTGATCCTGGAGAGATACCCTCCTGTAGGTTTTAACTCCAACCCTGATCCTGGAGAGATACCCTCCTGTAGGTTCTCTCTCCAACCCTGATCCTGGAGAGATACCCTCATGGTAGGTTTTAACTCCAACCCTCCTGTAGGTTCTCTAACTCCAACCCTGATCCTGGAGAGATACCCTCCTGTAGGTTCTCTCTCCAACCCTGATCATGGAGAGAGCCACCCTCCTGTAGGTTCTCTCTCCAACCCTGATCCTGGAGAGATACCCTCCTGTAGGTTCTCTCTCCAACCCTGATCATGGAGAGCCACCCTCCTGTAGGTTCTCTCTCCAACCCTGATCCACCCTCCTGCCTATTGGGTTGCTGTAGGATGTTGTGGTGTGATCCTGTATGCTTTTCTTTGGTAACAGGTTATATGCTGGCCCTAAGGTGGATATATGGAGTTGTGGGGTGATCCTGTATGCTTTGCTTTGGTAACAGGTTATATGCTGGCTGGCTGTACTGTGGTAGCTAAATACAATATCTTTGTGCTAGCTACCCAACGTTTAATCATTGCTGCGTTATGAAAGGTAAGCTTGGCTTCTTATATGGTGTTGAGTTAAGCTTAAACCATGTATTTAGATTGTAGGTAGGTATTGTAGTTTGGTATTATAGGTAGCTTACTCAGGTAGTTATTGAAGGTTATTGTAGGTAATTATTGTAGGTAAGGACTGTATTCGGTGGACCCCGGCGAAGCACGAGGCTAGCTAACCCACTACCTGGACCAACAAAGCTAGCTAGCTAGCGGGTAGCTACTGGTAACTTTTTGCAACTGTGGTTAATTGTTTCCAATGTTATTTCATGCTTAAGAGTACCTGTGATTGAGCCAGCTAGCTGCTACCATTCAGCTGTTTTTCTAACCTCATCCGAGGCATTAACGTTAGGTGGTTGGTAGCTGCTGTACTTAATTACAGCTACTGATAACAGTCTGCTGTAGTTTACAACAATTCTAATTTCTAAAGTGGAAGTTGGGAGAGTTTTACTCGGGTGGTTCAGTGAAACAATTATAGTTTCTGAGGTGGAAGTTGGGAGAGTTATATATATTTTTTTGGTGAGGGAGGCCTGCTCTCTCCTTTCCCTGATGTTTAGTTCATTTCATCCCGATCTCCTCTGCATTATTGTAGCCATCTGCTGCAGCCTGTCAACTATGCCTCTGCCTATCCCTGTTCTCTCCTCTCCGCACAGGCTACACAAACGCCTCACACCGCGTGGCTGCTGCCTCTCTAACCTGGTGGTCCCTGCACGCACCACACACCTGGAGTTCCAGGTCTCAGGCAGCCTCTGGAACTGCCATTCTGCCGCCAACAAGGCTGACTTCATCCCAGCCTATGCTACCCTCCAGTCCCTCGACTTCCTGGCGCTGACGGAAACATGGATTACCACTGAAAACACTGCTACTCCTACTGCTCTCTCCTCGTCTGACCATGTGTTCTCGCATACCCCGAGAGCATCTGGTCAGAGGGGTGGTGGCACAGGAATCCTCATCTCTCCCAAGTGGTCATTCTCAATTATTCCCCTAACCCATCTGTCTATCTCCTCATTTGAATTCCACGCTGTCACAGTCACTAGCCCATTTAAGCTTAATATCCTTGTCATCTATCGCCCTCCAGGTTCCCTTGGAGAGTTCATCAATGAGCTTGACGCCTTGATAAGTTCCTTTCCTGAGGATGGCTCACCCTTCACAGTTTTGGGGGATTTCAACCTCCCCACGTCTACATTTGAGTCATTTCTCTCTGCCTCCTTCTTTCCACTCCTCTCCTCTTTTGACCTCACCCTCTCACCATACCCCCCCCCCACTCACAAGGCAGGCAATACGCTTGACTTCATCTTTACTAGATGTTGCTCTTCTACTAATCTCACTGCAACTCCCCTCCATGTCTCCGACCACTACTTTGTTTCCTTTTCTCTCTCGCTCTCCTCCAACACTACTCACTCTGTCCCTACACAGATGGTAACGCGCCGCCGCAACCTTCGCTCTCTCTCTCCCACTACTCTCTCCTCTTCCATCCTATCATCTCTTCCCTCTGCTCAATCCTTCTCCCTCCAATCTCCTGATTCTGCCTCCTCAACCCTCCTCTCCTCCCTTTCTGCATCCTTTGACTCCCTGTGTCCCCTATCCTCCCGGCCGGCTCGGTCCTCCCCTCCAGCTCTGTGGCTTGATGACTCATTGCGAGCTCACAGAACAGAGCTCCGGGCAGCTGAGCGGAAATGGAAGAAAACTAAACTCCCTGCCGACCTGGCATCTTTTCACTCCCTCCTCTCTACATTTTCTTCATCTGTTTCTGCTGCTAAGGCCACTTTCTACCACTCTAAATTCCAAGCATCTGCCTCTAACCCTAGGAAGCTCTTTGCCACATTCTCCTCACTGCTGAATCCCCCCCCCCCCCCCCCTCCTCCCTCTCTGTGGATGACTTTGTCAACCACTTTGAAAAGAAGGTTGACGACATCCGATCCTCGTTTGTTAAGTCTAATGACACTGCTGGTCCTGCTCACACTGCCCTACCCTATGCTTTGACTTCTTTCTCCCCTCTCTCTCCAGATAAAATCTTGCGACTAGTGACTGCAGGCCGCCCAACAACCTGCCCGCTTGACCCCATCCCCTCCTTTCTTCTCCAGACCATCTCCGGTGACCTTCTCCCCTACCTCACCTCGCTGATCAACTCATCCTTGACCGCTGGCCATGTCCCTTCCGTCTTCAAGAGAGCGAGTGTTGCACCCCTTCTCAAAAAACCAACACTCGATCCCACTGATGTCAACAACTACAGACCAGTATCCCTTCTTTCTTTTCTTTCCAAAACTATTGAGCGTGCCGTCTTTAGCCAACTCTCTTGCTATCTCTCTCAGAATGACCTTCTTGATCCAAACCAGTCAGGTTTCAGGACTGGTCATTCAACTGAAACTGCTCTTCTCTGTGTCACGGAGGCTCTCCGCACTGCTAAAGCTAACTCTCTCTCCTCTGCTCTTGTCCTTCTAGACCTGTCTGCTGCCTTTGATACTGTGAACCATCAGATCCTCCTCTCCACCCTCTCCGAGCTGGGCATCTCCGGCGCGGCTCACTCCTGGATTGCGTCCTACCTGACCGGTCGCTCCTACCAAGTGGCGTGGCGAGAAGCTGTCTCCGCACCACGTGCTCTCACCACTGGTGTCCCCCAGGGCTCAGTTCTAGGCCCTCTCCTTTTCTCCCTATACACCAAGTCACTTGGCTCTGTCATATCCTCACATGGCCTCTCCTATCATTGCTACGCTGACGATACACAACTAATCTTCTCCTTTCCCCCTTCTGATAACCAGGTGGCGAATCGCATCTCTGCATGTCTGGCCGACATATCAGTATGGATGACGGATCACCACCTCAAGCTGAACCCTGGCAAGACGGAGCTGCTCTTCCTCCCGGGGAAGGACTGCCCGTTCCATGATCTCGCCATCACGGTTGACAACTCCGTTGTGTCCTCCTCCCAGAGTGCGAAGAGCCTTGGCGTGACCCTGGACAACACCCTGTCGTTCTCCGCTAACATCAAGGCGGTGACCC
The DNA here is from genome assembly GCA_036851935.1 of Coregonus suidteri. NCBI lineage: Eukaryota > Metazoa > Chordata > Actinopteri > Salmoniformes > Salmonidae > Coregonus > Coregonus suidteri. The sequence continues at coordinate 1,184,322 of CM072247.1, read as the reverse complement.
GATCCTGCAGGTTCATGCTCTACAACATTCGGAGAGTACGACCCTGCCTTACACAGGAAGCGGCACAGGTCCTAATCCAGGCACTTGTCATCTCCCGTCTGGATTACTGCAACTCGCTGTTGGCTGGGCTCCCTGCCTGTGCCATTAAACCCCTACAACTCATCCAGAATGCCGCAGCCCGTCTGGTGTTCAACCTTCCCAAGTTCTCTCACGTCACCCCCCTCCTCCGCACACTCCACTGGCTTCCAGTTGAAGCTCGCATCCGTTACAAGACCATGGTGCTTGCCTATGGAGCAGTGAGGGGAACGGCACCTCCGTACCTTCAGGCTCTGATCAGTCCCTACACCCAGGCGAGGGCATTGCGTTCATCCACCTCTGGCCTGCTGGCTCCCCTTCCTCTGCGGAAGCATAGTTCCCGCTCAGCCCAGTCAAAGCTGTTCGCTGCTCTGGCATCCCAATGGTGGAACAAGCTCCCTCACGACGCCAGGACAGCGGAGTCACTCACCACCTTCCGGAGACATTTGAAACCCCACCTCTTTAAGGAACACCTGGGATAGGATAAAGTAATCCTTCTACCCCCCCCCCCCAAAAAAAAAGTATAATTGTAAAGTGGTTATCCCACTGGCTATAGGGTGAATGCACCAATTTGTAGTCGCTCTGGATAAGAGCGTCTGCTAAATGACGTAAATGTGCCCTTGAGCAAGGCACTTAACCCTAATTGCTCCTGTAAGTCGCTCTGGATAAGAGCGTCTGCTAAATGACTAAAATGTAAATGTAAATCATGGAGAGCCACCCTCCTGTAGGTTTTCACTCCAACCCTGTTCCTGGAGAGATACCCTCCTGTAGGTTCTCTCTCCAACCCTGATCCTGGAGAGATACCCTCCTGGAGGTTTTAACTCCAACCCTGATCCTGGAGAGCCACCCCCCTGTAGGTTCTCTCTCCAACCCTGATCCTGGAGAGCCACCCTCCTGTAGGTTCTCTCTCCAACCCTGATCCTGGAGAGATACCCTCCTGTAGGTTCTCTCTCCAACCCTGATCCTGGAGAGATACTGTCCTGTAGGTTCTCTCTCCAACCCTGATCCTGGAGAGTTACCGTCCTGTAGGTTCTCTCTCCAACCCTGATCCTGGAGAGCTACCCTCCTGTAGGTTTTCACTCCAACCCTGATCCTGGAGAGCTACCATCCTGTAGGTTTTCACTCCAACCCTAATCTAGCACCTGATTCTAATAATTAATTGGTTGATAAGATTAATCAGGTTATTTACAACTGGGGTTGGAGTGAAAACCTACAGGAGGGTATCTCTCCAGGAACAGGGTTGGGAGCCCTGTGGTATCTTAGCTCACTGGTCACCATAGCAACACCCACCCGTAGTATGCGCTCCAGCAGGTATATCTCACTGGTCATCCCCAAAGCCAACACCTCCTTTGGCCGCCATTCCTTCCAGTTCTCTGCTGCCAATGACTGGAACGAACTGCAAAAATCTCTGAAGCTGGAGACACTTATCTCCCTCACTAACTTTAAGCATCAGTTGTCAGAGCAGCTTACCGATCACTGCACCTGTACACAGCCCATCTGTAATTAGCCCACCCAACTACCTCATCCCCATATTGTTATTTATTTTGCTCATTTGCACCCCAGTATCTCTATTTGCACATCATCTCTTGCACATCTATCATTCCAGTGTTAATTCCAGTGTTAATACTAATTGTACTAATTGTAATTATTTTGCACTATGGCCTATTTATTGCCTTACCTCCATAACTTGCTACATTTGCACACACTGTATATATATTTTCTGTTGTATTTTTGACTTTATGTTTTGTTTTACCCCATATGTAACTCTGTGTTGTTGTTTTTAATCGCACTGCTTTGCTTTATCTTGGCCAGGCGCAGTTGTAAATGAGAACTTGTTCTCAACTGGCTTCCTGGTTAAATAAAGGTTAAATAAAAAATAAATAAAAAGTAGAGGCTAGTGGCTAGGGGCTAGTGGCTAGGGGCTAGTGGCTAGTGGCTAGTGGCTAGGGGCTAGTGGCTAGTGGCTAGGGGCTAGTGGCTATGGCTAGGGGCTAGGGGCTAGTGGCTAAGGGCTAGAGGCTAGGGGCTAGTGGCTAGGGGCTAGGGGCTAGTGGCTATGGGCTAGTGGCTAGTGGCTATGGGCTAGTGGCTAGTGGCTAGTGGCTAGGGGCTAGTGGCTATGGGCTAGTGGCTAGGGGCTAGTGGCTATGGGCTAGGGGCTAGGGGCTAGTGGCTAAGGGCTAGAGGCTAGGGGCAAGTGTCTAGGGGCTAGGGGCTAGGGGCTAGTGGCTATGGGCTAGTGGCTAGGGGCTAGAGGCTAGGGGCTAGGGGCTAGTGGCTAGGGGCTAGAGGCTAGAGGCTAGGGGCTAGTGGCTAGGGGCTAGGGGCTAGGGGCTAGTGGCTATGGGCTAGTGGCTAGGGGCTAGTGGCTAGTGGCTAAGGGGCTAGTGGCTAAGGGGCTAGTGGCTATGGGGCTAGTGGCTATGGGCTAGTGGCTAGGGGCTAGTGGCTAGTGGCTAGGGGCTAGAGGCTAGAGGCTAGGGGCTAGTGGCTAGGGGCTAGTGGCTAGTGGCTATGGGCTAGTGGCTAGTGGCTAGGGGCTAGTGGCTATGGGCTAGTGGCTAGTGGCTAGGGGCTAGTGGCTAGGGGCTAGTGGCCAGTGGCTATGGGCTAGGGGCTAGGGGCTAGGGGCTAGTGGCTATGGGCTAGGGGCTAGGGGCTAGGGGCTAGGGGCTAGTGGCTATGGGCTCGAGGCTATGGGCTAGTGGCTAGTGGCTAGTGGCTAGGGGCTAGGGGCTGGTGGCTAGGGGCTAGGGGCTAGGGGCTAGTGGCTATGGGCTAGTGGCTAGGGGCTGGTGGCTAGGGGCTAGGGGCTAGGGGCTAGGGGCTAGGGGCTAGGGGCTAGTGGCTAGGGGCTAGGGGCTAGGGGCTAGTGGCTAGGGGCTAGGGGCTAGTGGCTAGGGGCTAGGGGCTAGGGGCTAGGGGCTAGTGGCTAGGGGCTAGGGGCTAGGGGCTAGGGGCTAGAGGCTAGGGGCTAGTGGCTATGGGCTCGAGGCTATGGGCTAGTGGCTAGGGGCTAGTGGCTAGGGGCTAGAGGCTAGAGGCTAGGGGCTAGTGGCTAGTGGCTATGGGCTCGAGGCTATGGGCTAGTGGCTAGTGGCTAGGGGCTAGGGGCTAGTGGCTAGGGGCTAGTGGCTAGTGGCTATGGGCTCGAGGCTATGGGCTAGTGGCTAGAGGCTAGGGGCTAGTGGCTAGGGGCTAGTGGCTAGGGGCTAGGGGCTGAGGGGCTAGGGGCTAGTGGCTAGAGGCTAGGGGCTAGTGGCTAGGGGCTAGTGGCTAGGGGCTAGTGGCTAGGGGCTAGGGGCTAGGGGCTAGGGGCTGAGGGGCTAAGGCCCTCTAACTCAACTCTGGACCTCAAAGACAGTTCCACTGCTTTTTATCATTGTCCCCCTCTGATCAGGGACTGGTTTAGACCTGGGACACCAGGGGGGTGATTCCCCTCTAATCAGGGACTGGTTTAGACCTGGGACACCAGGGGGGTGATTCCCCTCTAATCAGGGACTGATTTAGACCTGGGACACCAGGGGGGTGATTCCCCTCTGATCAGGGACTGGTTTAGACCTGGGACACCAGGTGGGTGATTCCCCTCTAATCAGGGACTGGTTTAGACCTGGGACACCAGGGGGGTGATTCCCCTCTAATCAGGGACTGATTTAGACCTGGGACACCAGGGGGGTGATTCCCCTCTAACCAGGGACTGGTTTAGACCTGGGACACCAGGTGGGTGATTCCCCTCTAACCAGGGACTGGTTTAGACCTGGGACACCAGGTGGGTGATTCCCCTCTAATCAGGGACTGATTTAGACCTGGGACACCAGGTGGGTGATTCCCCTCTAATCAGGGACTGGTTTAGACCTGGGACACCAGGGGGGTGATTCCCCTCTAATCAGGGACTGATTTAGACCTGGGACACCAGGTGGGTGATTCCCCTCTAATCAGGGACTGATTTAGACCTGGGACACCAGGTGGGTGATTCCCCTCTAATCAGGGACTGATTTAGACCTGGGACACCAGGTGGGTGATTCCCCTCTGATCAGGGACTGGTTTAGACCTGGGACACCAGGGGGGTGATTCCCCTCTAACCAGGGACTGATTTAGACCTGGGACACCAGGTGGGTGATCCCCCTCTAACCAGGAACTGATTTAGACCTGGGACACCAGGTGGGTGATTCCCCTCTGATCAGGGACTGGTTTAGACTGGGACACCAGGTGGGTGATTCCCCTCTAATCAGGGACTGATTTAGACAGGGACTGGTTTAGACCTGGGACACCGGGGTGGGTGATTCCCCTCTAATCAGGGACTGGTTTAGACCTGGGACACCAGGGGGGTGATTCCCCTCTAACCAGGGACTGGTTTAGACCTGGGACACCAGGGGGGTGATTCCCCTCTGATCAGGGACTGATTTAGACCTGGGACACCAGGTGGGTGATTCCCCTCTGATCAGGGACTGATTTAGACCTGGGACACCAGGTGGGTGATTCCCCTCTAATCAGGGACTGGTTTAGACCTGGGACACCAGGTGGGTGATTCCCCTCTGATCAGGGACTGATTTAGACCTGGGACACCAGGTGGGTGATTCCCCTCTAATCAGGGACTGATTTAGACCTGGGACACCAGGTGGTGATTCCCCTCTAATCAGGGACTGGTTTAGACCTGGGACACCAGGTGGGTGATTCCCCTCTAATCAGGGACTGATTTAGACCTGGGACACCAGGTGGGTGATTCCCCTCTAATCAGGGACTGGTTTAGACCTGGGACACCAGGTGGGTGATCCCCCTCTAATCAGGGACTGATTTAGAACCTAGGATGTAAGGGTTAAGGGTCTAGGGCATTCAACCGGGGGTCCGTGAAAATATAAAAAAGTGAAACAAATATTTGTATTTTAATGTTTGTATGAATATCGCTAGCAAAAACAGAATAAACAAATGTTGAATACATACCTACAGTAAAAAAAAAGTTTTTCTAATGACGTCAACTTTATTGATCAACTCCTAATATTGAGCCAATTACACTCACTGGCATATCTGAGATAGGCTTTGAAAAAGCACCAGTCAACAGGCCACCAGTCAACAGGCCACCAGTCAACAGGCCACCAGTCAACAGGCCACCAGTCAACAAGCTACCAGTCAACAAGCTACCAGTGTGGCAGTGCCGCTGGCTGCTGGTTCATACCGTTTTGCCAACACATGGCTAACCTTAGTTTAACCAGATTAAAAGCTGCTCTTAGTGAAAGTGTTTGGAGGTGCCCTTCTATCTAAAAGGCTCAGTTAGAGTTTCCACTTCCTCTTCCTGTTATAATGAACAACTATCTACCAAATATTTTCATTTTAAAATGTTGATTACTTCTCCTTGCCATTATCAGTCACCTGATGATAAGACATGACATATTATTGTTTTGTTAACGTATGATGGGGGTCCCTGGGTCGCCAGGAGGGGGGTCCACAGGTAATAAAAGGTTGAACACCCCTGGTCTAGGGGTTAGGGGGTAGAGACTAGGGCCTCACCTAGTGCAGATAGGCAGGAACCACAGTCTCTTGTCGTCTCCAAACACCTGCTGCAGGTTCCTCCTGATCCCCACGTTGAAACCATTACGGTCTGGTCCTGTAGGGAAGACTGGAGCAGAAAACGCCTCTGGATGAGAGGGGAGGGGAGGGGAGGGGAGGGGAGGGGAGGGGGGTCATGTGGGGAGGGGAGGGGAGGGGAGGGGGGGGAGGGGGAGGGGAGGAGGGGGAGGGGGGACTGGGAGGGGAGGGGGGGAGGGGAGGGGACTATGGAGGGAGAGGGGAGGGGAGGCAGAGTCAGAGAGGGAGGGAGGAATAGACTTCAGTGGCTGTGTTTCTCTACACTGCTAATGCCTTGAAACGGGTCTTCTTGGCCTAAACATGGTAGCTACATTTATTACCTAGTGTGGACCTGTTCTTGGCGACCAGCCAGCAGTGGTAGCCGAACAGGAACATGAGACTGACTAAGAACATCAACGCCACGAACATCAGGAAGAGAACGTGGAACTTAGCGGGTCCGTTTGGCAGGTCCCCCTGTAGGGGAACACACACAGACCGGAGATCTAGAACTGTGTAGGAGAACAGGAGAACTAGAACCACAGATAGAACCATGTGAAGCAGTAGACCACCGAAGAACCTCTGCCGTTACACAACAAAGAATGTCTGACTGTTGACACAGTTTAATATGTTACTATGGTCACAGCAGCAGTAGGTCATGTGATCTGACTGTTGACACAGTTTAATATGTTACTATGGTCACAGCAGCAGTAGGTCATGTGATCTGACTGTTGACACAGTTTAATATGTTACTATGGTCACAGCAGCAGTAGGTCATGTGATCTGACTGTTGACACAGTTTAATATGTTACTATGGTCACAGCAGCAGCAGGTCATGTGATCTGACTGTTGACACAGTTTAATATGTTACTATGGTCACAGCAGCAGCAGGTCATGTGATCTGACTGTTGACACAGTTTAATATGTTACTATGGTCACAGCAGCAGTAGGTCATGTGATCTGACTGTTGACACAGTTTAATATGTTACTATGGTCACACAGTCAGCATGTTGCTATGGTCACAGCAGCAGTAGGTCATGTGATCTGACTGTTGACACAGTTTAATATGTTACTATGGTCACAGCAGCAGTAGGTCATGTGATCTGACTGTTGACACAGTTTAATATGTTGATCTATGTTGTCACAGCAGCAGTAGGTCATGTGATCTGACTGTTGACACAGTTTTAATATGTTACTATGGTCACAGCAGCAGTAGTCAGTGTCATGTGATCTGACTGTTGACACAGTTTGACAATATGTTACTATGGTCACAGCAGCAGTAGGTCATGTGATCTGACTGTTGACACAGTTTAATATGTTACTATGGTCACAGCAGCAGTAGGTCATGTGATCTGACTGTTGACACAGTTTAATATGTTACTATGGTCACAGCAGCAGTAGGTCATGTGATCTGACTGTTGACACAGTTTTTAATATGTTACTATGGTCACAGCAGCAGTAGGTCATGTGATCTGACTGTTGACACAGTTTAATATGTTACTATGGTCACAGCAGCAGCAGTAGGTTATGTGATCTGACTGTTGACACAGTTTAATATGTTACTATGGTCACAGCAGCAGGTCATGTGATCTCTGACTGTTGACACAGTTTGACACAGTTTAATATGTTACTATGGTCACAGCAGCAGCAGGTCATGTGATCTGACTGTTGACACAGTTTAATATGTTACTATGGTCACAGCAGCAGTAGGTCATGTGATCTGACTGTTGACACAGTTTACATCAATATGTTACTATGGTCACAGCACAGCAGCAGGTCATGTGATCTGACTGTTGACACAGTTTAATATGTTTACTATGGTCACAGCAGCAGCAGTAGGTCATGTGATCTGACTGTTGACACAGTTTAATATGTTACTATGGTCACAGCAGCAGTAGGTCATGTGATCTGACTGTTGACACAGTTTAATATGTTTACTATGGTCACAGCAGCAGCTAGGTCATGTGATCTGACTGTTGACACAGTTTAATATGTTACTATGGTCACAGCAGCAGCAGGTCATGTGATCTGACTGTTGACACAGTTTAATATGTTACTATGGTCACAGCAGCAGTAGGTCATGTGATCTGACTGTTGACATGCTATTCACAGCAGCAGGTCATGTGATCTGACTGTTGACACAGTTTAATATGTACTATGGTCACAGCAGCAGTAGGTCATGTGATCTGACTGTTGACACAGTTTAATATGTTACTATGGTCACAGCAGCAGTAGGTCATGTGATCTGACTGTTGACACAGCTTACATCAATATGTTACTATGGTCACAGCAGCAGCAGGTCATGTGATCTGACTGTTGACACAGTTTAATATGTTACTATGGTCACAGCAGCAGTAGGTCATGTGATCTGACTGTTGACACAGTTTAATATGTTACTATGGTCACAGCAGCAGTAGGTCATGTGATCTGACTGTTGACACAGTTTAATATGTTACTATGGTCACAGCAGCAGTAGGTCATGTGATCTGACTGTTGACACAGTTTAATATGTTACTATGGTCACAGCAGCAGCAGTAGGTCATGTGATCTGACTGTATGACACAGTAGGTCATGTGATCTGACTGTTACATCAATATGTTACTATGGTCACAGCAGCAGTAGGTCATGTGATCTGACTGTTGACACAGTTTAATATGTTACTATGGTCACAGCAGCAGTAGGTCATGTGATCTGCAATATTTACTATGGTCACAGCAGCATTAGGTCACACGTTTTAATATGTTCATGTTGACACAGTAGGTCATGTGATCTGACTTTAAGTTTATGTTACTATGGTCACAGCAGCAGTAGGTCATGTGATCTGACTGTTGACACAGTTTAATATGGTGTTGCTATGGTCACAGCAGCAGCAGGTCATGTGATCTGACTGTTGACACAGTTTAATATATGTTACTATGGTCACAGCAGCAGTAGGTCATGTGATCTGACTGTTGACACAGTTTAATATGTTACTATGGTCACAATATGTTGCTGATGGTCACAGCTTACATTAATAGCAGCAGTAGGTCATGTGATCTGACTGTTGACACAGTTTAATATGTTGCTATGGTCACAGCAGCAGTAGGTCATGTGATCTGACTGTTGACACAGTTTAATATGTTACTATGGTCACAGCAGCAGTAGGTCATGTGATCTGACTGTTGACACAGTTTAATATGTTGCTATGGTCACAGCAGCAGTAGGTCATGTGATCTGACTGTTGACACAGTTTAATATGTTACTATGGTCACAGCAGCAGTAGGTCATGTGACTGACTGTTGGCTCAGTTTAATATGTTGCTATGGTCAGCAGCAGTAGGTCATGTGCTGACTATATAGGGATAGTAGGTCATGTGCCATTCTCTGGTCTAAAGTAGTGCACTATATAGGGAATAGGGTGCCATTCTCTGGTCTAAAGTAGTGCACTATATAGGGAATAGGGTGCCATTCTCTGGTCTAAAGTCTAAAGTAGTGCTCTATATAGGGAATAGGGTGCCATTCTCTGTGCTCTATAAAGTAGTGCCATATATGGTCTAAAGTAGTGCACTATATAGGGAATAGGGTGCCATTTGAGATCCCTAAGCTGTGATGTAAATCGTCCATCACCACTCACCACCCAGAAGTTGATGAAGTATCTGAAGACGGAGGCACTGATGAACACACAGTAGACCATGGAGTAGGACAGGAAGAGGAGGAAGAACTTGTAGTTAGAGAACCCCACACAGTTATTCACCCTGAAGAGAGAGAGAGACACAGTTATTCACCCTGAAGAGAGAGAGAGAGAGAGAGAGAGAGAGAGAGAGAGAGAGAGAGAGAGAGAGAGAGAGAGAGAGAGAGAGAGAGAGAGAGAGAGAGAGAGAGAGAGAGAGAGAGAGAGAGAGTTATTTACCCTGAAGAGAGAGAGAGAGAGAGAGAGAGAGAGAGAGAGAGAGAGAGAGAGAGAGAGAGAGAGAGAGAGACAGTTATTCACCCTGAAGAGAGAGAAAATTTGAAAACAAACCCAATTTTGATAAACTCCCTTATCTACTGGGTGAAAAACCACAGTGTGCCATCACAGCTACAAGATTTGTGACCTGTTGCCACAAGAAAAGGGCAACCAGTGAAGAACAAACACATTTTGTAAATACAACCCATATTTATGTTTATTTATTTTCCCATTTGTACTTTAACTATTTGCACATCGTTACAACACTGTATATAGACATAATATGACATTTGAAATGTCTCTTATTTTGGAACTTCTGAGACAACATGAAATTAGTATCAGTTAGCAGGTGGAACATTCAGAGCCTAAACTCATCAACCTTTGGACTGAAGAGTTTAGCAAAAAAAATTTAAATTAAAGATGTTGACGTCATCATTCCGCAGGAGACATGGTATAAGGCAGACATTGTCACTCACGGTCCCACAGGCTACAGAGAGGTAATTGTGTCGTCACAGAAACACAGCTCTGTCAATAGAGGCAGAGACTCTGGAGGATTGATCATTTGGTACAAATCCGAACAACAAAATCAAATTGATCCCCTCAAAATTGGTCATTTATCACATTTGGTTAAAACTGAAAAAATAATTTGTATTGACAGAAAAATGTGTGTTCCTTTGCGCAATATATATCCCCCCCTCAGAATCCCCATATTACTCAGAGGAGATATTCCCCAGCCTTGAGGAAGAGACGTGCCATTTCCAGGCCCAGGGAAATGTGCTCATCTGTGGGGACACAAATACACTGACAGGAACACTACCTGATCTAACGACCACACGAGGGGACAGCTTCATTACAGGCCATACTGTATCTAACTGTCTTAATCTCCCCCATAGAAACAACAGTGACAGCACCATCAACAGAAACGGAAGGGATCTGTTGCGGCTCTGTCGAAGCCTGGGTCTGTACTTTGTCAGTGGTAGGTTACGGGGGACTCTTTGGGGAGATTCCCCTATTGCTCACCTCTTGGCCACAGCACAGTAGACTATATGATTACAGACATTGACCCTTTCTCTCTCAGCTCATTCACCGTCAAGCCACTAACACCTCTGTCTGATCACAGACAACATGGAAACAGCCCAGTGAGCTGCACAACATCAGAACTTCATACAGATGGGCCCAAAACAGCACAGAAGAATACCCAGAAAGCAACCAGTAACCAAAATATCCAAACACTTTTAGATAACTTTCTGGATACCACATACCATTCATAATCTTGAATTACACCTTTATTACTATGAGACTTTAAAACTCTATAAACGTAGACTCAGAACCAAAAAAACCAACAACAGCAAGCATCAGAACCAACCAGCCCAGTCCTACAGCAAGCAGCAGAACCAACCAGCCCAGTCCTACAGCAAGCAGCTGAACCAACCAGCCCGGTCCAACAGCAAGCAGCTGAACCAACCAGCCCAGTCCAACAGCACGCAGCTGAACCAACCAGCCCAGTCCAACAGCACGCAGCTGAACCAACCAGCCCAGTCCAACAGCAAGCGGCTGACACTAATTGAGGAGTCCATAAACACAAACAACTTCTGGCAAAATTGGTAACCCCCCCCAAAAAATCGAAACTATAGGAATTAGCGATACAAAATGGTGACATATGGACAGCCCATTTTAAAACACTCTACAACACCGTTCAAATTGACACAAACGCAGAACAATGACAAATTCATGAGAAGTTGAATGGATTAGAAAAAGCTATAAAAAGGACATCCATTGGACTCTCCAATTACTGACACAGAGCTCTTTAAGAAACTTCAGGCCCTCAAATTTAAAAAAAAGCATGTGGACCTGATGTCATCCTAAATGAGATGCTCAAATTCACTAGTGCAAAATGTCAATTGGCTATATTAAAACTGTTTAATTTGATCCTGAGTGTAGGTTATTTTCCTGACATCTGGAATCAAGGACTCATAACCCCAATCTTTAAGAACGGAGACAAATTTGACCCTAACAATTCCAGAGCCATTTGTGTGAACAGTAACCTGGGGAAGGTTTTCTGTAGTATTATACATGCAAGAGTTCTAAACTTCTTTAATAAGCACAATGTCTTGAGTAAAAGCCAAATTGAATTTATACCAAAACATCACACGACCGATCCTATTTACACCCTACACACCCTGATAGATAAACATGTCCACCAAAATAATACCAAAATGTACGCTTGCTTTATCGACTTCCAAAAAGCACTTGATTCTATTTGGCATACAGGAATGTTCTACAAAGTTATTGAGAGTGGTGTAGGGGGAAAAACATATGACATAATTAAATTAAATACATGCAGTATCAAAATTGGCAAGAAAATAACAGAATTCTTTAACCAGGGGCGGGGCCTTCGCCAGGGTTGTAATCTGAGCCCTGCACTCTTCAATATTTACATCAACGAATTGGCCACTGTTCTAGAAAAATCCTCAGCCCCTGGTGTTAGTCTCCACAATTCAGAGGTTAAATGCCTGCTCTTGGCAGATGACCTATGCCTGCTGTCACCCACAGCACATGGCCTACAGCAGAGCCTGGACCTGCTAGAGCAGTACTGACAGACCTGGGCCCTGGCAGTAAACCCACAGCACATGGCCTACAGCCGAGCCTGGACCTGCTAGAGCAGTACTGACAGACCTGGGCCCTGGCAGTAAACCCCCAAAAAGACTCAAATAATGATTTTCCAGAGAAGATCTCAGGGAATTAGACCAAAGTTCTCAATCGGTACAAAATACACTATAATTCCTTAGGTTTAAATATATAGAGTACAGCACACACTACAATAAGCTCAACTGGACACCTTAATGAGGCAGTGAATGAACAGAGAGAACGCATGCAGGGCCTTCTACGCAATTAAAAAACTAATTAAAATACCTATTCAAATCTGCCTAAAAACTAATTGAATGTGTCACTGATTGCACTTTATGGCAGTGAGGTGTGGGGTCCATTTGCAAAACAAGATTTCACCAAATGGGACAAACACCCCATTGAAACCCTGCATGCAGAGTTCTGGAAGATTCTCCTACATGTCCAGAGGAAAACTACAAACAATGCATGCTGGGCAGAATTAGGCCAATGTCCACTAATAATAAAAACTAAAAAAATAGCAATTAAGTTTTGTAAACATCTAAAATACAGTGACCCCCTCTCATATCATTACCAAGCCCTGCAATGCCAAGAGCTGAGCAAAGAAAAGAGTCCCCTCATCCAGCTGGTCCTGGGGCTGAGTTCACAAACCTGTTCTACTAACACACTGAAGCCTCAGGACCAGAACATCCAATCAATCAGAATAAACCAAATTACAACAATTACAAAACTACATTACTTATTGGGAAACACAAGCACAAGCAAAATGCAGTGCTATCTGGCCCTACATCGACAGTACACCGTGGCAAACTATCTGACCATGGTTACTGATCAAAACCTTAGAAAAACCTTGACAAAGTACAGGCTCAGTGAGCACAGCCTTTCCATTGAGAAGGGTAGACACAGGAAAACCTGGCTCCCTGTGGAGGAAAGGCTGTGCAACCACTGCACCACAGCAGAACCTGAGACAGAGCTGCATTTCCTGACAAAATGTCAACATTATAAAACTATTAGAGAGTCATTTCCCCAAATATGAAACCCTTATTCAAGGTTTCAAAGACCTCTCTGATGAGGACAGGCTACCCTTCCTGTTGGGGGAGGACGCAGGCTACCCGTCCTGTTGGGGGAGGACTCAGGCTACCCGTCCTGTTGGGGGAGGACTCAGGCTACCCGTCCTGTTGGGGGAGGACTCAAGCTACCCGTCCTGTTGGGGGAGGACGCAGGCTACCCGTCCTGTTGGGGGAGGTCTCAGGCTACCCGTCCTGTTGGGGGAGGACTCAGGCTACCCGTCCTGTTTGGGGGAGGACGCAGGCTACCCGTCCTGTTGGGGGAGGACTCAAGCTACCCGTCCTGTTGGGGGAGGACACAGGCTACCCGTCCTGTTGGGGGAGGACTCAGGCTACCCGTCCTGTTGGGGGAGGACTCAGGCTACCCGTCCTGTTGGGGGAGGAGGCAGGCTACCCGTCCTGTTGGGGGAGGACGCAGGCTACCCGTCCTGTTGGGGGAGGACGCAGGCTACCCATCCTGTTGGGGGAGGACGCAGGCTACCCGTCCTGTTGGGGGAGGACTCAGGCTACCCGTCCTGTTGGGGGAGGACGCAGAGAGCTGTGGGTTGGCAGCGCACTACATTGCTGCCTGCCATAAGATGAGGGACAGTGTCTGACAGACAAACCAACCTGCACATGTCCTCTATGTTGTTATTGTTCAATGGTTATTTTGACCCTTGATTATTGTTGTTACGGATTGTCCCGTTGACAATATTGATAATTATAATTTTAATTATGTTAATATTGTAAATGTATCACTTCATCTCCAAAGTACGCTTTGGCAATATGTACATTGTTACGTCATGCCAATAAAGGAAATTGAATTGATACACAGTTATTCAACCTGCTGAGAAAGAGACAGACAGAGAGCGTGCGAGAGAGAGAGATACGCAGTTATTCACCCTGGAGAGAGAGAGAGAGAGAGGGAGAGTGAGAGAAAGAGAGAGAGATACGCAGTTATTCACCCTGGAGAGAGAGAGAGAGAGAGGGAGAGTGAGAGAAAGAGAGAGAGAGAGAGAAAGAGAGAGAGACAGAGAGAGAGAGAGGGAGAGTGAGAGAAAGAGAGAGAGAGAGAGAGAGTGAGAGAAAGAGAGAGAGAGAGAGAAAGAGAGAGAGACAGAGAGTGAGAGAAAGAGAGAGAGAGAGAGATGCACAGTTATTCACCCTGGATAGAGAGAGACAGACAGACACAGTAGCATCAGGATCAAATGAAAGACGTAATTTATTTACTTACTAAATGTTATTACAAAATGTACGTATTTACAGCTAATACATAATGAACAGACAGTATTAACCACCCACCATGGACAGTGATGATCCATCTTCAGGACACACCTGCAACAGACAACACAGATCACTAGACTGGTGTAAAGGAAGCAACTACCATTAGAACACATTCAACCATTCTTACATCAACATAAAAGGTGTGCAACTTTTTTATTTACTTTGAGAAAACTGTAAAGAGATTAATTTTGGGGTTGAAATGTCTGTCTATACACCATTGCAGTAAACATGTCCGATTTCAGTATTTCCACGGCCCATTCATCAGTCAGGCCCCCAGGGAAGGAAGGGCCTAGTAGTTGGCCAGAGTTTAGTCATCATCATTAACAGGACAGCTGTTGTTCTCCAGGTAAACAAGAGATCCTAATGCTGTCCAATCAGAGGTGGACTGGTGTCACCTTTCTAATGCTGTCCAATCAGAGGTGGACTGGTGTCACCTTTCTAATGCTGTCCAATCAGAGGTGGACTGGTGTCACCTTTCTAATGCTGTCCAATCAGAGGTGGACTGGTGTCACCTTTCTAATGCTGTCCAATCAGAGGTGGACTGGTGTCACCTTTCTAATGCTGTCCAATCAGAGGTGGACTGGTGTCACCTTTCTAATGCTGTCCAATCAGAGGTGGACTGGTATCACCTTCCTAATGCTGTCCAATCAGAGGTTCAATCAGAGGTGGACTGGTGTCACCTTCCTAATGCTGTCCAATCAGAGGTGGACTGGTGTCACCTTTCTAATGCTGTCCAATCAGAGGTGGACTGGTGTCACCTTTCTAATGCTGTCCCAATCAGAGGTGGACTGCTGTCACCTTTCTAATGCTGTCCAATCAGAGGTGGACTGGTGTCACCTTTCTAATGCTGTCCAATCAGAGGTGGACTGGTGTCACATTTCTAATGCTGTCCAATCAGAGGTGGACTGGTGTCACCTTTCTAATGCTGTCCAATCAGAGGTGGACTGGTGTCACCTTCCTAATGCTGTCCAATCAGAGGTTCAATCAGAGGTGGACTGGTGTCACCTTTCTAATGCTGTCCAATCAGAGGTGGACTGGTGTCACCTTTCTAATGCTGTCCAATCAGAGGTGGACTGGTGTCACCTTTCTAATGCTGTCCAATCAGAGGTGGACTGGTGTCACCTTCCTAATGCTGTCCAATCAGAGGTGGACTGGTGTGACCTTCCTAATGCTGTCCAATCAGATCAGTGTTACCTGTCCACAGACAGGGAGACAGGTATGGGTCTGTGTGACAGAGCAGGGGAGGAGACTTACGTTTCACAGACAGAGCAGTGGTGACTGCGGTCAGGCTTCAGCACCTGGCATCGGTCACAGAACCTGATAGCTGAGGGGACACACACACACACACACACACACACACACACACACACACACACACACACACACACACACACACACAACACAACACAACACACACACACAACACAACACAACACAACACACACAACACACACACAACCACACACACACACACACACACACACACACAACACACACACACAACACACACACACACACAACACACAACACAACACACACACACACACACACACACACACACACACACACACAACACAACACACACACACACACACACAACACACACGAGAAGCCATATGATCCTCCACTTCCCTTATCTTATCTTACAGACACTTCGAGGCTGGAGGATATTAGGTTGTAGATGACAAACTGATGGGTAACAGTACGTCATGTTTGATCTGTTTGCTAACAGGACTGGAGAAGATAGGGTGCGTCCCATTGACACTATATTCATTATGTAGTGCACTACAAAGGGTGCCATTTGGGACGCTGCTCTGGATATGAGTGGTTCACCTCCAGACGTAGCTCTAGTGAAGATGGGGAGTCTCTTCGCGATGTCCACCAGGATCTGTTTCTGACCATCAGGCCTCTCCTCCCTCTCATAACGCTCCTTATCAGAGTACGACAGATGGAACTGGAACCAACAACCACATGTTAGAATGCTCTACCACTGCTTATAAGCATGTATGAGCCTTGATGAAGCATGTATGAGCCTTGATGAAGCATGTATGAGCCTTGATGAAGCATGTATGAGCCTTGATCAAGCATGTATGAGCCTTGATCAAGCATGTATGAGCCTTGATCAAGCATGTATGAGCCTTGATCAAGCATGTATGAGCCTTGATCAAGCATGTATGAGCCTTGATCAAGCATGTATGAGCATCTCCTCTCTCTCATAACGCTCCTTATCTGAATACAACAGCTGGAACTTGAACCATTCACAAGCTGATAACACAGGGCTTTGAATCACCTCATGATTATGAGCACAACGTTCTATGGTTATTATAGACAACATTATATTCAAAAGCTTTCAGCAACATAAAAAGCGAAGGGATTACGTTAGTCAACAGGGATCATGCTCTATTAGGCTGCTTGTTATAGGCTAAGCATGTACTGTATATAGCCTTTTTCACACTGTCAGTTTGAAGTGACTGAAATCCAAATATTTTGCATATCCGATTTCAAATCTGTACTTTTTCCTGCAGTCCGAACAGCCAAAGAGCACATGGAATCAGATATTTAAAGCAACATTGCAACTTGTCTGAACGGTCAAATCTGATTTATTTGCCCTCAAGTGGTTTTTAGACTGTTATTTGGCATATCTTGTTGCTTGCTAGCTACTCTGTTGACAGTTTGACAAGAACATGTGGTAGCCAACTAGCTTGTTAATTAGTGAATGTGCTAGAAAGCTAACCAGCTACCTAGCTAGCTAATTGACTGCTGTGGCTAGACAAAAATGACTCGTTTTGAAAGTTGGGATCATCTCATCCTTTGAGGCTTTAAAAATGTCCTTACACTATGATTTTGAACATTCAAAGCAACTGGGAAACGTCCATGGCAGGCATTGTTGTCACCTTAGCTTGCTACATAACTTCTGAGTGACGGGAAGCACACTACGAGCACCACCGATCAGCCTACACCACTGCCCCCAACACCCGTCGTTACTATGACAACTTGTGTAGCCAAGTCAGCAAATGACCCGCTGTCTGAACACACACAAATTCAAGTCACTTTGTAACTTGCTGTTTGGACAGTCAGTATTCCAAAACGGATTTGAAAAATAAAACTCATTAAATCATTAAGGCCCCGCAGTCCTACCTTCTTACAGGGTGAAGCAGGAGGAGTGAAGATGGCCTTCCAATAGGTCCAGGAGAACATCACAAAACACACATGGAACACCAGCAGGTAGGCCACTGGAAACGCAGACAGGTGCAACACTTAGGGAACTACGCCTATCAAGCTGATATTCACGTGTCTACAAGATGTCAGATGACTAATCTGACCACGGATGAAAGCCTATGTGTTAAAAACTCACCCTTCTCCAATGTGTTGCTGATAGTGACTGTAAAGAACACACATTATTATGAATTATTGACAATTGTTATGAATTATTGACATGAAAACAGCTGATGTAGCAAAGCTATTTGGTTGCTGAGGCTGCTCACACTGGGGTGTGAAGACAGTGACTGACACATATCTGTTGTTGGCCAACAAAACACCATGTTACAGTCTGACAGTTTAGACAGTGATTACTTCACACCTGTAGTTACAGTAGCTAGCTAGCTAATATACTGTCTTATCACAACATAGGTAGCTAGCTAGCTACATTTTGTAACGTTAATTACCTTTAAATATATAGCTAGCTATGTTTTTATTTATTTGTTAGATTTGGTAGGTAAATGTAACACCAGTATAATTCGTTATCAAATGGAATTGGGGGGAAAAAAACAGTACAATATGATCATACTAGCTAGATTTGTTAAGAAAGGCTCCATTCTGAAAAAACCCCACTTCCTGGTTAGCATGATGCTAGATTTGGCTAGCAGGTTTAAAGGGCATTTTGCATTGGAGCTTCAGTGTCAGTAACGTTAGCTAGCTACCATCGCGGACAATACGACGAAAACATAACAGACAAACATTCATAATTCCCATACTTACATAAACATAGCTCAAATACATAGGCGTAGTAGGACCACAGGACCACGGAGGTGATTATGAGGACAGGTATCCAGGAAAACACACGGGCACAGCATCTCAGACCTCGGGAAAGAGCCATTATCCATCTCCGACTAAACAGGCTCCACAATCATATTCTCTACGCTCCACTACGCAGCCTGGGAGGTGACTACCGGTATATAAATCTGCGATCGATTAATGCGTTGACCGTGCCACAGATAAAGCAATGATATATACAAATATTTGACTGTGCTGTCGAAATGGTTAGTGCTATCTGTAATCCTTGGGACCCTAGCCTTAACCTTAACCCTTACCCTAACCTTAACCATAACCCTTACCTGCTATCTAGTGATAAACCAAGTCACTGGGGGACCAAGCTGCTATCTAGTGACAAACCAAGTCACTGGGGGACCAAGCTGCTATTTAGTGACAAACCAAGTCACTGGGGGCCCCCTGCTATCTAGTGACAAACCAAATCACTGGGGCCCCCAGCTATCTAGTGACAAACCAAGTCAATAGGGAACCAAGCTGCTATCTAGTGACAAATCAAGTCACTGGGGGACCAAGCTGCTATTTAGTGACAAACCAAGTCACTGGGGGCCCCCAGCTATCTAGTGACAAACCAAGTCACTGGGGGACCAGGCTGCTATCTAGTGACAAACCAAGTCAATAGGGAACCAAGCTGCTATCTAGTGTCAAACCAGGTCACTGTGGGACCAAGCTGCTATTTAGTGACAAACCAAGTCACTGGGGGACCAGGCTGCTATCTAGTGACAAACCAAATCACTGGTGGACCAAGATGCTATCTAGTGACAAACCAAGTCACTTGGGGACACCTGCTAACTGGTGACAAACCAAGTCACTGGGGGACCAAGCTGCTATCTAGTGACAAACCAAGTCAATGGGGGACCAGGCTGCTATCTAGTGACAAACCAAGTCACTGGGGGCCCCCTGCTATCTAGTGACAAACCAAGTCAATAGGGGACCAGGCTGCTATCTAGTGACAAACCAAGTCACTGGGGGCCCCCTGCTATCTAGTGACAAACCAAGTCACTGGGGGATTAGATTTATATTACATTTTAGTCATTTAGCAGACGCTCTTATCCAGAGCGACTTACAGTTAGTGAATCATTATTTTTATTTATTTTTTCATACTGGCCCCCCGTGGGAATCCAACCCACAACCCTACCAACTGAGCTACATCCCTGCCGGCCATTCCCTCCCCTACCCTGGGCCAATTGTACGCTGCCCCATGGGTCTCCCGGTCACGGCCGGCTACAACAGAGCCTGGATTCGAACCGGGATCTCTAGTGGCACAGTTAGCACTGCGATGCAGCGCCTTAGACCACTGGGCCACTCGGGAGTACCCCGAACACTATCTAGTGACAAACCAAGTCAATGGGGCACCAGCCTGCTATCTAGTGACAAACCAAGTCACTGTGGGACCAAGATGCTATCTAGTGACAAACCAAGTCACTGGGGACCAGGCTGCTATCTAGTGACAAACCAAGCCACTGTGGGACCAGGCTGCTATCTAGTGACAAACCAAATAACTGTGGGACCATGATGCTATCTAGTAACAAACCAGGTCACTGTGGGACCAAGCTGCTATCTAGTAACAAACCAAGTCACTGGGGGCTCCCTGCTATTTAGTAACAAACCAGGTCACTGTGGGACCAAGCTGCTATCTAGTAACAAACCAAGTCACTGGGGGCTCCCTGCTATTTAGTGACAAACCAAGTCAATGGGGGACCAGGCTGCTATCTAGTGACAAACGAAGTCAATGGGGGACCAGGCTGCTATCTAGTGACAAATCAAGTCAATGGGGGACCAGACTGCTATCTAGTGACAAACCAAATAACTGTCGGACCAAGATGCTATCTAGTAACAAACCAAGTCACTGGGGGACCAGGCTGCTATATAGTGACAAACCAAGTCAATGGGGGACCAGGCTGCTATCTAGTGACAAGCCAAGTCAATGGGGGACCAGCCTGCTATCTAGTGACAAACCAAGTCACTGGGGGACAGGGCTGCTATCTAATGACAAATCAAGTCACTGGGGGACCAGGCTGCTATCTAGTAACAAACCAAGTCACTGGGGCTCCCTGCTATTTAGTGTCAAACCAAGTCACTGTGGGACCAGGCTGCTATCTAGTGACAAACCAAATAACTGTGGGACCAAGATGCTATCTAGTAACAAACCAAGTCAATGGGGGACCAGGCTGCTATCTAGTGACAAACCAAGTCAATGGGGGACCAGCCAGCTATCTAGTGACAAACCAAATAACTGTCGGACCAAGATGCTATCTAGTAACAAACCAAGTCAATGGGGGACCAGGCTGCTATTTAGTAACAAACCAGGTCACTGTGGGACCAAGCTGCTATCTAGTAACAAACCAAGTCACTGGGGGCTCCCTGCTATTTAGTGACAACCAAGTCAATGGGGACCAGGCTGCTATCTAGTGACAAACCAAGTCAATGGGGGACCAGGCTGCTATCTAGTGACAAATCAGTCAATGGGGGACCAGACTGCATCTAGTGACAAACCAAATAACTGTCGGATCAAGTGCTATCTAGTAACAAACCAAGTCACTGGGGGACCAGGCTGCTATCTAGTGACAAACCAAGTCACTGGGGGACCAGGCTGCTATCTAGTGACAAAACCAAGTCAATGGGACCAGGGGGGACCAGGCTGCTGCTATCTAGTGATCAAGTCACTGGGGGGACCAGGCTGCTATATAGTGACAAACCATCAATGGGGGACCAGGCTGCTATCTAGTGACAAGCCAAGTCAATGGGGGACCAGCCTGCTATCTAGTGACAAACCAAGTCACTGGGGACAGGGCTGCTATCTAGTGACAAATCAAGTCACTGGGGGACCAGGCTGCTATCTAGTAACAAACCAAGTCACTGGGGCTCCCTGCTATTTAGTGTCAAACCAAGTCACTGTGGGACCAGGCTGCTATCTATTGACAAACCAAATAACTGTGGGACCAAGATGCTATCTAGTAACAAACCAAGTCAATGGGGGACCAGGCTGCTATCTAGTGACAAACCAAGTCAATGGGGGACCAGCCAGCTATCTAGTGACAAACCAAATAACTGTCGGACCAAGATGCTATCTAGTAACAAACCAAGTCAATGGGGGACCAGGCTGCTATTTAGTAACAAACAGGTCAACCAAGCTGCTATCTGGTAACAAACCAAGTCACTGGGGCTCCCTGCTATTTAGTGACAAACCAAGTCACTGGGGGACCAGGCTGCTATCTAGTGACAAACCAAGTCAATGGGGGACCAGGCTGCTATCTAGTGACAAATCAAGTCAATGGGGGACCAGACTGCTATCTAGTGACAAACCAAGTCACTGTGGGACCAAGCTGCTATCTAGTGGACAAACCAAGTCACTGGGGGACAGGCTGCTATCTAGTGACAAACCAAGTCAAATGGGGGACCACTGCTATCTAGTGACAACCAAGTCCAATGGGGGACCAAGCTGCTATCTAGTGACAAATCAAGTCACTGGGGGACCAGGCTGCAATCTGGTGACAAACCATAGTCACTGGGGGGACCCTGCTATCTAGTGACAAACCAAGTCAGCCTGGGGGACTCCCTGCTATCTAGTGACAAACCAAGTAACTGTGGGACCAGCAAGCTGCTATCTAGTGACAAACCAAGTCTGTGGGACCAAGATGCCTATCTGGGGACCAAGCTGGGGACTATGCTATCTAGTGACAAACCAAGTCAATGGGGGACCAGCCAGCTATCTAGTGACAAACCAAGTCAATGGGGGACCAGCCAGCTATCTAGTAAAAAAACAAGTCACTGGGGGCTCCCTGCTATTTAGTGACAAACCAAGTCACTGCGGGACCAGCTGCTATCTAGTGACAAACCAAGTCAATGGGGGACCAGCCTGCTATCTAGTGACAAACCAAGTCAATGGGGGACCAGGCAGCTATCATGTGCTATCTAGTGACCAAATGCCTATCTAGTCACCATGGTGGACCAAGCTGCTATCTAGTGACAAACCAAGTCACTGGGGACTCAAGCGCTGCTATTAGTGACAAACCAAGTAACTGTGGGGACCAAGCTGCTATCTAGTGACAAACCAAGTCAATGGGGGACCAGGCCACCTATCTAGTGACAAACCAAGTCAATGGGGGGGACCAGGCTGCTATCTAGTGACAAACCAAGTCATGTGGGGACCACCAGGCTGCTATCTAGTGAAAAACCCAAGTCCACTGGGGGACCAGGGCTGCTATCTAGTGACAAACCAAGTCACTGGGGGACCAGCTCTGCTATCTAGTGACAAAACAAGTCCACTGTGGGACCAGCCTTCCCCCTGTTAGCTATTGACAACCAAATAACTGTGGGACCAAGCTGACTATCTAGTGGACAAACCAAGTCAATGGGGTGTACCGGATGCCCTACTCTAGGAAAAAACCCAAATAAATGTGGGACCAAGATGCTATCTAGTGAACAACAGGTCACTGGGGAACCAGGCTGGCTATCTAGTGAGGGACCAAGGTCCACTGTTGCTCCTGCTATTAGTGTCCAAAACCAAGTCAATGGGGGGGACCAGCCAAGTATATCTAGTGACAAACCAAAAGAACTGTCGGAACCAAAGATGCTATATCTTAGTAACAAACCAAGTTCAATGGGGGGGACAGGCTGTGCTATTAGTAACAAACCAGGTCACTGTTGGGACCAAGCAGCTATCATAGTAACAAAACCACAAAGTCACAGTGGGGGCCCTGCTACCTGCTATTACGTGACAAAACCAAGTCAAATGGGGACCCATCCGGCTATCTAGTAAAAAATCCAGGCAATGGGGACCAGCTTGCTATTAAGTGACCAAACCAAGTCAAATGGGTGGACCAAGGGCTGACTATTCTAGTGACAAATAATCAAGTCAATGGGGCGGACCCAGGCCATTATCTAGTGACAAAACCAAGTCAATGGGGGACCAGCAGAGCTATTAGTAAAAAAAAACGAGTCAATGGGTGGCTCCCTGCTATTTAGTGGACAAAACCAAGTCAACTGGCGGGACCAGGCTGAGGCTACTATCATGGAATAAACCAAGGCACTGGGGACCAGGCTGCTATCTAGTGAACAAACAAGTCAATAGGGAACCACGATTGCTATCTAGTAACAAACCAGGTCCCACTGTGGGACCAAGATGCATCTCGTAACAAACCAAAGTCACTGGGGGCTCCTGCGCTATTAGTGACAAACAAGTAATAGGGACCCAATATAACTATTAGGACAAACAAAAGTCAATGGCGGGACCAAGCTTCTACTAAGTCCTTGTCCTATTTGAATAGTCTCCTGGTTCTGCAATCGTATCTACTAAGTCTTGTGTTATTGAAATAGTCTTGGTCCAATGTGTGTCTACCTAAGGTCTAACCTCATATTGAATAGGCTATGCGCGCGAAGTGTTTACTAAGTATTTTGGTATTGAATAGTCTCTGGTCGCAATCTGGTCTACTAAGTCTTGTCTATGAATAGTCTCTGGTCGCAATCTGTCTACTAAGTCTTGTGTTATGAATAGGCTCTGAGTCTCCAATGTGTCTCTAAGGCTTGTGTTGTGAATAGTCTCTGGTCTGCATCTGTCTACTAAGTCTGTGTTATTGAATAGTCTCTGGTCTGCAATCTGTCATACTAAGTCTTGTGGTATTGAATAGTTCGGGTCTGCAATATGTCTTACTAAAGTATGTTGGATTGATAGTCTCTGGTCCTCCAAATGTGTTGACTAAGTTAAACTCCTATTGAATAGTTCTGGGTCTGCAACTGTGTTCACTAAGTCTAAACCTCCTATTGAATGGTCCCGGTCTCCATTGCACTGTAGGAACAGGTGTGGACTTGTGTTTGTCATGGCTAGAAGAAGAAACGTAGAGGGGATAATTTATTAAGCAACACCTTTATGCACATCGGCCATTATGCATCCCAAGGAAATTGTGTGAAACTTGTTCAATTGATCCCTCTGTTGGATGTCAAACTAATGTCAAACTAACCAGTAACCCCTGGAGAGAGTCGCTATCGCTCAGTCTCAATCTCTCCTCGCTGAAGTGTCAGTCGGGAGTTCAGGATCTGATAGAAAAAAAAACTCAAGGCCTCTGCTGTTTTGGTTATGTTGGAAGGCCCTATACTGCCAGTACCCCTCCAAGGCCCTTTTCATGACCACTGTCCGGCCATTGCATGTTATGCACGGTATATCTTATGATATAAATAACAGGGACGCAATTCCCACACATTTTTGTAGGATAGCCTAATATGTAGTTCGGTAGGATTTGAGCGGCCCAATCAATAGACCTATACAGTAATTACTGTAGAGGAAGGAAAATCATGTGGCACAGGTCAGGAGTTCAGAGGTCAGGGAGGTCAGGAGTAAGGATTTCAGGGACTACATATTCTTAGTTTTCTGGCCGGCTTGGTCCATCTCTGCCTCCTTGAATGTGCAGCTGTGGGTGCAGGGTTCAAAATCAAAACAAATCAAATTTATGGCCACATGCGCCGATACAAACAGGTGCAGACATTACAGTGAAATGCTTACTTACAGCCCTTAACCAACAGTGCATTTAGTTAAAAAAAAAGAAAATAAAACAACACAAAAAAAGTGTTGAGGAAAAAAAGAGCAGAAGTAAAATAAATATAACAGTAGGGAGGCTATAATACAGGGGGGACCGGTGCCGAGTCAATGTGCAGGGGGCAACGGCTAGTTGAGGTTAATTGAGGTAATATGTTCATGTGGGTAGAGTTGAAAGTGACTATATGCATAAAATAATTAACAGAGTAGCAGCAGGTTAAAAAGTGGGGTGGGGGCCAGGCTTTGCAAATAGTCCGGAGTTAGCCATGATAGCGGTTCGGAGTCCTTTGGCTTGGGGGTAGTAGATTAGATTAGAAGCGTGTGAAGAAGTCTTTTTGGACCTAGACTTGGCGCTACGGGTAAACGCTTGCAGTGCCGTAGCAGAGAGAAAAGTCTAATGAACTAGGGTGGCTGGCGGAGTCTTTTTGACAATTTTTGAGGGCCTTCCTCTTGACACCGGCAGGTTATAGGGGGGCACGACACAACAGAAAGTTCACACCGTACCAGCCTTGGTCATATATTATGGAGGACCAGTCCTGTTATGACATTTTTTTATTGAAACGAGGCAAGGATTCGGCCCCTGAGGAGTAACGTCTGCACCTTGTTGAGTTCCACCTCCCTCACATGACCTCATGGCCGCAGGAAAGTAGGGGGTGCGGGGGAGTGTGCAGGGCGACAGGTCAGGAGGTCAGGATGGGTCAGGGAGGTCAGAGGTAAGGGAAGGCCTGCTGGCGAAAGGCAGAGGGTCAGGAGGGTCAGGAGGTTTCAGGAGGCTGCAGGGCGACCTCCGCTGCAGCACCCCCTGATAAACAGGCAAGAGTGGCTCAGTTGATAGAGCATTGCAATGCCAGGGTTCTGGGTTCGATTCCCACAGGGCAACAAGTAAACAAAAAGAAGTTTTTTAAAGTATGGAACGTAATGACACCTCAATACTGTAAGTTGCTCCTGGATAAGAGGTCTTGCCAATAAAATAAACAGTAACTACCAAGGAACTGGCTTTAGTATTCATGTTTATGAGCAGAGATAAAATCGTTACCGACAAAAATTGTGCAAGCAATGGAAAAACCCAGCAGGAATGTCTCAAAGACTAATTAGAGACAGTACACCCATGAGTTATTTAGTTACAATGTTGTAATAAGAATAGTCTGACTGAGTATGATGATCAATGTTATTAGAAATGGCCTCTGATGGGGCCTTTTGTTGGCGGATGCACATCTTAAACAACTGAAGTTCATCAGAAAGAACAAGTCCTGTGTCCCAAATGGCACCCCATTCCCTAGGATTCCTCCATAGGCCCATCGTCAAAAGTAGTGGACTATATAGGGAATAGGCTTGACAAGTTATATCTGGTTCATCACCTCAAGACACTTTATTTGTGATTTGGCTTCTTCTCTGATGAAAGGATGGAAAAAGCTTATATAGGCAGGTTTGTTTTTTGGTGATCTGGCAACCGGCCAGAGGGAAGCAGCGGGGTGTTTTGAAAGATGAGAGAGAGAGCGAGGGAGGAGCAAGAGACGGAGGGAGGGAAAAGGAGGAGAGAGGTGAGAACAAGAGAGAGCGAAGGTGGAGGATGAAGACCACGGAGGGAGGGAGAGAAGAGAGAGAGAAACGGAGAGAGAGAGACGAGAGAGCGAGCGGGAGAAGGAGGAAGAGAGAGAGGAGAGAGAGAGAGAGAGAGAAGCGTAGGGAGAGAAGAGAGAGAGAGAGAGAGAGAGAGAGGAGGATAGAGAGGAGAGAGAGAGAGAGGAGTGAGAGATGAGAGAGGGCGGAGAAGAGAGATGAGGAGAGAGAGAGAGAGGAGAGAGGAGAGACGGAGGAGAGAGGAGAGAGAAGAGAGGAGGAAGAGGAAGGGAGAGAGACGAAGGAGGAGACGAGAGAGAGAGAGAGAGAGAGGCGCAAGGTTACAGAGACTGGTAGTTCCACCACCAAAATACCAGGGTGAAACAGGGAAGAGATCAGAGGGTATGCTAATTTGGTATACAGACATTTTTACAGTAGATTACGTCAGGAGCCGACGCTCTTTATCCAGGAGCGACCTTACAATGGGCATTCACCTTATAGCAGTGGGAATAACCACTTACAATGTTGTTGTTGTTTTTTTTTTTTGGGGGGGGGGGGGGGGGGGGGGTAGAAGGATAATGTATCCATCCCGGGGGAATTCTAACGAGGTGGGGTTTCAAATGTCTCCGGAAGGGTGGTGATGACTCCGCTGTCTGGCCGTCAGCAGACTTAACCAACTTCTATTAATGAATTCATAAACAGGAACAATTTTACATCTGGCTAGAAATAAATAGGAAATGATCTCAACGAGGGAAAAATGTCCTCCTGTCTGTACCTATATCCTCCACTTAGAATCCCCATACTTAATGTGGGCTCTGTTAGTCAATGGTTAGAGCAGGGCGCTTTAACGCCAGGGTTTAGTCGGGTTCGATCCCCGGGACAACCCATACGTAAAAATGTATGCACACATGGACTGTAAGTCGCATTGGATAAAAAAGCGTCTGCGAAATGGCATATTATTTAATGAGACAGCCTTCTCCATCCTGAAGTGGGAAACAACATTTCAAGAACCAGGGACATGTACTCCCAAGTCTGTGGGAACTAAATGCCAGAACTGGCAAGAACCTAACTTCAGGACAACAGAGGGGACAAACACTACCTGGAGGTGGACAGGCATTTCCTCCCAATATGCCCCCCATGACCACAATATAACCAACCAAAAATGGGTCACAACTCCTGCAGCTCTTTCACAATCTGGGTCTGTACATAGTCAATGGTAGGCTCGAGGGGAACTCCTATGGTAGGTACACTACAGCTCATCTCTTGGCAGTCGATGTCGACTACTTTCATCACAGACCTCAAACCAGAAGAGTATTCAGAGGTTCACAGTCAGCCACTGACACCCCTATCAGAGCACAGCCAAAATCACAGTCTATGGAACAGAGCAATACTTCAATGGAGGCTCAAAGCCCAAAAAACGTCTCACTATGGTGAATCACTTAAACAATCCAGAAATTTACACTACGGAAAAAAAAGAAACAGCATGTCAGAAACTTACACTACGAAAAAGTAGAAAGCATGTCAGAAATACACTACGGAAAAACGGAGAAACAGCTGTCATGATATACTACTACGGAAAAAAGGAGGAGAACAAGCATGTCAGAAAACACTACGGAAAACGGAGAACGGCAGGTCAGAAAAATACACACGAAAAAAAAGGAGACCAGCAGTCAGAAATTACATACGGAAAAAGGGGAACAGCATGTCAGCAATACACTACGGGAAAAAAAAAGTGAGAACCAGCATGATCGAAAATACCATACGGAAAAAGAAGAACAGCAGTCAGAAAACACTACGGAAAAGGAGAACAGCATGTCAGAAATACACCTACGGAAAAAGGAGAACAGCAGTCAGAAAACACTACGGAAAAAGGAGAACAGCATGTCAGAAATACACTACGGCAAAAAGGAGACAGCATGTCAGAAATACACTACGGAAAAAAGGAGAACAGATGTCAGAAATACACTACGGAAAAAAAGAAAGAACAGCATGTCAGAAAACACTACGGAAAAAGGAGAACAGCAGTCAGAAATACACTAAGGAAAAAAAGGAGAACAGCATGTCAGAACATTACACTACGGAAAAAGGAGAACAGCATGTCAGAAATGACACTACGGTAAAAAAGGAGAACAGCCTGTCAGAAATACACTACGGAAAAAAAAAGGCGAACAGCATGTCAGAAATACACTACGGAAAAGGAGCAACAGCCATGTCAGAAATACACTACGGAAAAAAGGAAGAACAGCATGTCAAGAAATACCACTACGAAAAAAGGAGAACAGCATGTCAGAATACAGACGGAAAAAAGGAGAACAGCATGTCAGAAATACACTAGGGAAAAAGGAGAAAACAGCATGTCAGAAAACACTACGGAAAAAGGAAAACAGCATGTCAGAAATACCTACGGAAAAAAGGAGAACAGGCATGTCCAGAAATACATACGGGAAAAAAAAAGGAAGAGAACAGCATGTCAGAAATACACTACGGAAAAAAGAAGAACAGCATGTCAGAAATACACTACGGAAAAAAAGGAGAAAAGCATGTCAGAAATACACTACGGAAAAAAAAAAAGGTAAGAACAGCATGTCAAGAAAGACACTACGGGAAAAAGGAGAACAGCATGTCCAGAAAAACATACGGAAAAAGGAGAACAGAATGTGCAGAAATTACAAATACGCGAAAAAGACAAACAGCATGTCAGAAATACACAACGGAACAAAGGAGAACAATGTCAGAAATACACTACGGAACAAGAAAGAAACAGCATCGTCAGAAATTACACTATCGGAAAAAGGAAGAAAGCAGTCAGAAAGACACTACGGAAAAAGGAGAAACAGCATGTCCAGAAATACCACTACGGAAAAGGAGAACAGCATGTCAGAAATACATACAGAAAAAGAAGAACAGCATGTCAGAAATACAATCGGGAAAAAGGGGAACAGCATGTCAGAAATAATACTACGGAAAAAAAAAGGCGGACAGCATGTCGGAAATACACTACTGAAAAAGAAAAGTAGTTACAGCATGTCAGAAATTACACTACGGGGAAAATGAAGGAACAGCATTCCAGAAATACACTACGGAAAAAAAAAATGAGCACAGCATGTCAAGAAATACACTACGGCACAAAGGAAGAGAACAGCATGTCATAAATACACTACGGACTACGAAACAGGAGAACAGCATGTCAGAAATACACTCTACGGAAAAAGGAGAACAGCTATTTCAGCAATTACACTAACGGAAAAAAAAAAGAAGAACAGCATTTCAGAAATAGCACTAGTACGTAAAAAGGAGAACAGCATGTCAGAAATACACTCACGAAAAAGGAGAACCAGCATGTCAGAAATACACTACGGAAAAAGGAAACAGCCTGTTCAGAAATACACTACGGAAAAAAGGAGAAACAGCAATGTCAGAAATTCGCGACACTGTAATTGAAAATCCATAGAATAATAACACCCTTCTTGAAAATTGTGTGTGAAATGTTTTACTGTTACCGGAGCTGGTTGGTTTTGTGTGTTTATTTTTACTGTTACTGGCTGGTTGATTTTGTGAGTTTAATGTTTACTGTTACTGGTCTGGTTTGGTTTTTGTGTGTTTTAATGTTTACTGTTACTGGCTGTCTGGTTGGTTTGTGAGTCTAACTGTTTACTGTTACTGGCTGGTTGGTTTTTGTGTGTTTAATTTTTACTTGTTACTGGCTGGTTGGTTTTTGTGTTTTAAATGTTTACTGTTGCTGACTGGTTGGTTTTTGTGTGTTTAATGATTTACTTGTTACTGCTGGTTTGTTTTTGTGTGTTTATGTTTACTGTAACTGGCTGGTTGGTTTTTTTTGTGTGTTTAATGTTTAACTGTTACTGGATGGTTGTTTTTGTTTTTGTTTAATGATTACTGTTACTGGCTTGTTTTTTTTGTCGTGTTTAATGTTTACTGGTTCCTGGCTGGTTGGTTTTTGTGTGTTTTAATGTTAACTGTTTCTGGCTTGGTTGGTTTTTTGTATTTTTAATGATTTCCCTGTTTTGCTGGTTGGTTTTTGTGTGTTTAAGTGGTTTACTGTTACTGAACGGTTGGTTTTTGTGTGTTTAATGTTTAATGTTTTTAGACTGGTTTTGTGTTTGTGTGTTGATTTTACTGTTTACTGACTGGTTGGTTTTTGTGTGTGTTAATGTTACTGTTACTGGCTGTTTGGTTTTTTTGTGTGTTTTTAATGTTTAAATGTTTTGACTGGTTGGTTTTTGTGTGTTTAGTGTTTAATGTTTTTTCAGACTGGTTGGTTTTTGGTGTGTTTATATGTTTACTGTTACTGACCTGCTTGGTTTTTGTGTGTATAATATTTTAACTGTTTACTGTGCTGGTTGGTTTTTTGTGTGTTTATTTGAATTTTTTGACCTGGTTTGGTTTTGTTGTGTTAATGTTTTACTGTTAGACTGTTTGGTTTTTGTGTGGTTTAATGTTTAATGTTTTAGACTGGTTTGTTTTTGGTGTGTTTAATGTTTAATGTTTTAGGAAATGGTTTGTTTTGTGTGGTTTTAATGATTTCTGTTTCTGGCTGGTTGGGTTTTTGATGTGTTTAATGTTTACTGTTACTGCTGGTTGGGTTTGTGTGTTTAATGTTTACTGTTGTTGGCTGGTGGTTTTTTTTATTTTTAATGTTTACTGTTACTGGCTGGTTGCGGCTTTTTTGTGTGTGTAAATGTTTACTGTTACTGGCTGTTGGTTTTTTGTGTGTTTAATGGTTTAATGTTTTAACTGGTTGGTTTTAACTGTGTTTAGACTTTCTTAGGTTGGTTGGTTTTGTGTGTTTAATGTTTACTGTTTCTGACTGGTTGGTTTTTGTGTTTAATGTTTACTGTTGCTAGCTGGTTGTTTTTTTGTATGTTTAATGTTTAGTGTTAACTGGCTGGTTGGTTTTGTGTGTGTTAATGTTTACTGTTTGTTGGCTGGTTGGTTTTTGTATTTTTAATGATTACTGTTTACTGGCTGGTTGGTTTTTGTGTGTTTAATGTTTTACTGTTACTGGCTGGTGGGTGTTTGTGTGTTTAATGTTTACTGTTACTGGCTGGTTGGTTTTTGTGTGTTTTAATGTTACTGTTGCTAGCTGGTTTTTTTTGTATGTTAAAATGTTTACTGTTATGGCTGGTTGGTTTTTGTGTGTTAATGTTTACTGTTTCTGGCTGGTTTGGTTTTTGTATTTTTAATGATGTTTTCTGTTACTAGGCTGGTTGGTTTTTGTGTGTTTAATGTTTACTGTTACTGGCTGGTTGGTTTTTGTGGTGTTAATGTTTACTGTTTCGCGGCTGGTTGGTTTTTGTGTGTTTAATGTTTACTGTTACTGGCTGGTTGGTTTTTGAGATTTTAATGTTAGTGTTACTGCTGGTTGGTTTTTGTGTGTTTAAGTTTACTGTTGTTGGCTGGTTGGTTTTTTGTGTATTTTTAATGTTTACTGTTCTGGCTGGTTGTTTTTGTGTGTTTAATGTTTACTGTTATGGCTGGTTGGTTTTTGTGTGGTTAATGTTTACTGTTACTGGGCTGGTTGGTTTTTGTATTTTAATGTTTACTGTTACAGGCTGGTTGGTTTTTGAATTTTTTATGTTTACTGTTACATGCTGGTTGTTTTTTGATTTTTATGTTTACTGTTTGC
This sequence comes from Coregonus suidteri, assembly GCA_036851935.1. Taxonomy (NCBI): domain Eukaryota; kingdom Metazoa; phylum Chordata; class Actinopteri; order Salmoniformes; family Salmonidae; genus Coregonus; species Coregonus suidteri. Next base: position 1,152,026 of record CM072247.1, on the reverse strand, counting down.
AGGCTGGTTGGTTTTTGAATTTTTATGTTACTGTTACAGGCTGGTTGGTTTTTTGATTTTTTTAAATGTTTACTGTTACAGGCTGGTTGGTTTTTGAATTTTTTATGTTTACTGTTACAGGCTGGTTGGTTTTTGAATTTTTTATGTTTACTGTTACAGGCTGGTTGGTTTTTGAATTTTTTATGTTTAATGTTACTGGCTGGTTGGTTTTTGAATTTTTTTTATGTTTACTTTTACAGGCTGGTTGGTTTTTGAATTTTTTATGTTTATGGTTACAGGCTGGTTGGTTTTTGATTTTTTTTATGTTTTACTGTTACAGGCTGGTTGGGTTTTTGAATTTTTTTATGTTTACTGTTACAGGCTGGTTGGTTTTTGATTTTTTATGTTTACTGTTACTGGCTGGTTGGTTTTGAATTTTTATGTTTAAACTGTTACAGGCTGGGTGGTTTTTTTTGAATTTTTTATGTTTACTGTTACAGCGCTGGTTGGTATTTTTAGGGATTTTATGTTTAATGTTACTGGCTGGTGGTTTTTGAATTTTTTATGTTTACTGTTACAGGCTGGTTGGTTTTTGAATTTTTTATGTTAATGTTACTGGCTGGTTGGTTTTTGAATTTTTTTATGTTTACTGTTACAGGTCCTGGTTTGGTTTTTGTGTGTTAATGTTTACTGTTACGGGTGGTTGGTTTTGATTTTTTGTAGAGGAGTTACTGTTAGCAGGCTCTGGTGGTTTTTTGTGTGTTTACACACACTAATCGCACAGGGTCAGAGTATCACACAGACACTCAAAAATACACACACACGCACAGGCACCGTTCTGATGGGGTGTGTGGATCTGCTTGGTGTGAGGGGTATTTGGGGGGAGGGGGGGTGGAGTCTGATTGGGGTAGAGGAGTCTGATGGGGTTTTTTTTTGATGGGGAGTCTGAGGGGGTAGATGGGTAGAGAGGAGTTGGGGTAGAGTGAGTCTGATGGGTAGAGGAGTCTGATGGGGGTAGAGGAGTCTGATGGGGTAGAGGAGTCTGATGGGGTTAGAGGAGTCTGATGGGGTAGGGGAGTCTGATGGGGGTAGAGGAGTCTGATGGGGGTAGAGGAGTCTGATGGGGGAGGAGTTTGATGGGGAGAGAGTCTGATGGGGTAGAGGATTCTGATGGGGTATAGGGGGGGTAGAGGAGGTCTGATGGGGTTGAGGAGTCTGATGGGGGTAGATAGGAGTCTGATGGGGGTAGAGGGAGTCTGATGGGGTAGAGGAGTCTGATGGGGTAGAGGAGTCTGATGGGGGTAGATGGGGGTAGAGGAGTCTGATGGGGGTAGAGGAGTCTGATGGGGTAGAGGAGTCTGATGGGGGTAGAGGAGTCTGATGGGGTAGAGGAGTCTGATGGGGTAGAGAGTCTGATGGGGGTAGATGGTGTGGAGGAGTCTGATGGGGATAGAGGAGTCTGATGGGGTTGAGGAGTCTGATGGGGGTAGAGGAGTCTGATGGGGGTAGAGGAGTCTGATGGGGGTAGAGGAGTCTGATGGGTAGGAGGATGGAGTAGGAGCTGGGGGGTAGAGGAGAGTCTGATGGGGTAGAGTAGTTGATGGTTTGGAGGAGTCTGATTGGGGTAGAGAGTCTGGGGGTAGAGAGTCTGATGGGGTAGAGGAGTCTGATGGGATGGTAGGGGAGTAGGAGTCTGATGGGTAGAGGAGTATGATGGGTGTAGGAGTCTGATGGGGGTAGAGGAGTCTGATGGGGGTAGAGGAGTCTGATGGATAGATGGGAGAGGTCTGATGGGGTAGAGGAGTCTGATAAGAGGGTTGATGGGGTAGAGGAGTCTGATGGGTAGAGGAGTCTGATGGGGTAGAGGAGTCTGATAGAGGAGTCTGATTGTGTTAGAGGAGTCTGATGGGGTAGAGGAGGCTGATGGGGTAGAGGAGTTCTGAGGGGATAAGAGGTCTGATGGGGTAGAGGAGTCTGATGGGGGTTGAGGAGTCTGATGAGGGTAGAGGAGTCTGATGGGGTTAGAGGAGTCTGATGGAGGGTAGAGGTAGATGGGTCGAGGAGTCTGATGGGGTAGAGGAGTCTGATGGGGATAGAGGAGTCTGATGGGGGTAGAGGAGTCTGATGGGGTTGAGGAGTCTGATGTCGGGTATGGGTAGAGGAGTCTGATGGGGGTAGAGGAGTCTGATGGGGTAGAGGAGTCTGATGGGGTAGGGAGTTCTAATGGGGTAGAGGAGTCTGATGGGGGTAGAGGAGTCTGATGGAGTTGAGGAGTCTGATGGGGTAGAGGAGTCTGATGGGGTAGAGGAGTCTGGAGGGGTAGGGGAGTCTGATGGGGGTAGAGATCTGGATGGGGTAGAGGAGTCTGATGGGGTAGAGGAGTCTGATGGGGGGTAGAGGAGTCTGATGGGGTAGAGGAGTCTGATGGGGTAGAGGAGTCTGATGGGGTAGAGGAGTCTGATGGGGTGAGAGTCTGATGGGGTAGAGGAGTCTGATGGGGTTGGAGGGTCTGAGGGGTAGAGGAGTCTGGGGGTAGAGGAGTCTGATGGGGTAGAGGAGTCTGATGGGGGTAGAGGAGTCTGTGGGGGTAGAGGAGTCTGATGGGGTAGAGGAGTCTCTGATGGGGTAGGGAGGGAGTCTGATGGGGGTAGAGTAGTCCTGATGGGTAGAGGTCTGATGGGGTAGAGGAGTCTGATGGGGTAGAGGGGGTAGAGGAGTCTGATGGGTAGGGAGTCTGATGGGGGTAGAGGAGTCTGATGGGGTAGAGGAGTCTGATGGGGTAGAGGAGTCTGATGGGGGTAGGAGATTGGGGGGAGTCTGATGGGGGTAGAGGAGTCTGATGGGGTAGAGGAGTCTGATGGGGGTAGATGGGGTAGAGGAGTCTGATGGGGGTTGAGGAGTCTGATGGGGTAGAGGAGTCTGATGGGGGTATGGGTAGAGGAGTCTGATGGGGTAGAGGAGTCTGATGGGGTAGAGGAGTCTGATGGGGGTAGAGGAGTCTGATGGGGTAGAGGAGTCTGATGGGGTAGAGGAGTCTGATGGGGGGTAGAGGAGTCTGATGGGGTAGAGGAGTCTGATGGGGTAGAGGAGTCTGATGGGGGTAGAGGAAGTCTGATGGGGTCTGATGGGTAGAGGAGTCTGATGGGGTGGTTAGAGGAGTCTGATGGGGTAGAGGAGTCTGATGGGGGTAGAGGAGTCTGATGGGGTAGAGGAGTCTGATGGGGTAGAGGAGTCTGATGGGGTAGAGGAGTCTGATGGGGTAGAGGAGTCTGATGGGGTAGAGGAGTCTGATGGGGTAGAGGAGTCTGGTGGGGTGAGAGGAGTCTGATGGGGTTTAGATGGGTAGAGGAGTCTGATTGGGGTAGAGGAGTCTGATGGGGGGATGGGTAGAGGAGTCTGATGGGGGTAGAGGAGTCTGATGGGGGTAGAGGAGTCTGATGGGGTAGAGGAGTCTGATGGGGGTAGAGGAGTCTGATGGGGGTAGATGGGGTAGAGGAGTCTGATGGGGTAGAGGAGTCTGATGGGGGTAGAGGAGTCTGATGGGGTAGAGGAGTCTGATGGGGTAGAGGAGTCTGATGGGGGTCTAGAGGGAGTCTGATGGGGTAGAGGAGTCTGATGGGGTAGAGGAGTCTGATGGGGGTAGAGGAGTCTGATGGGGTAGAGGAGTCTGATGGGGGGTAGAGGGGGGTAGAGGAGTCTGATGGGGGTAGAGGAGTCTGATGGGGTAGAGGAGTCTGATGGGGTAGAGGAGTCTGATGGGGGGGTCTGATGGGGTAGAGGAGTCTGATGGAGGGTAGAGGAGTCTGATGGGGTAGAGGAGTCTGATGGGGTAGAGGAGTCTGATGGGGGTAGTTGGGGTAGAGGAGTCTGATGGGGTAGAGGAGTCTGATGGGGTAGAGGAGTCTGATGGGGTAGAGGAGTCTGATGGGGGTAGAGGAGTCTGATGGGGGTAGAGGAGTCTGATGGGGGTAGAGGAGTCTGATGGGGTAGAGGAGTCTGATGGGGGTAGAGGAGTCTGATGGGGGGGTTGATGGTGGAGAGGAGTCTGATGGGGTAGAGGAGTCTGATGGGGTAGAGGAGTCTGATGGGGGTAGAGGAGTCTGATGGGGTAGAGGAGTCTGGATGTGGGTAGAGGATGGGGGTAGAGGAGTCTGATGGGGTAGAGGAGTCTGATGGGGTAGAGGAGTCTGATGGGGTAGAGGAGTCTGATGGAGTAGAGGAGTCTGATGGGGGTAGAGGAGTCTGATGGGGTAGAGGAGTCTGATGGGGGTAGTTGATGGAAGGAGTCTGTAGAGGGGGGTAGAGGAGTCTGATGGGGTAGAGAGTCTGATGGGGGTAGAGGAGTCTGATGGGGTAGAGGAGTCTGATGGGGTAGAGGAGTCTGAGGGGGGTAGAGGAGTCTGATGGGGGTAGAGGAGTCTGATGGGGGTAGAGGAGTCTGATGGGGGTTAGAGGAGTCTGATGGGGTAGAGGAGTCTGATGGGGTAGAGGAGTCTGAGGGGGGTAGAGGAGTCTGATGGGGGTAGAGGAGTCTGATTGGGTAGAGGACAGGTCTGATGGGGGTAGAGGAGTCCTGATGGGGGTAGAGGAGTCTGATGGGGTAGAGGAGTCTGATGGGTAGAGGAGTCTGATGGGTAGAGAGGATGGGGGTCTGATCTGGGTAGTAGAGGAGTCTGATGGGGGTAGAGGAGTCTGATGGGGGTAGAGGAGTCTGATGGGGTAGAGGAGTCCTGATTGGGGTAGATGGAGTCTGATGGGGGTAGAGAGTCTGGGTGGGGGTAGAAGAGGGGAGTCTGATGGGGTAGAGGAGTCTGATGGGGTAGAGGAGTCTGATGGGGGTAGATGGGGGTAGAGGAGTCTGATGGGGGTTGAGGAGTCTGATGGGGTTGAGGAGTCTGATGGGGTAGAGGAGTATGATGGGGTTGAGGGAATGGTGTAGATGGGAGGTGATGGGGGTGAGAGAGGTACTGATGGGGTAGAGGAGTCTGATGGGGTAGAGGAGTCTGATGGGTAGAGGAGTCTGATGGGGTAGAGGAGTCTGATGGGGTAGAGGAGTCTGATGGGGTAGAGGAGTCTGATGGGGGTAGAGGAGTCTGATGGGGGTAGAGGAGTCTGATTGGGGTAGAGGAGTCTGATGGTGGGGTAGAGGAGTCTGATGGGGTAGAGGAGTCTGATGGGGTAGAGGAGTCTGATGGGGGTAGATGGGGTAGAGGAGTCTGATGGGGTAGAGGAGTCTGATGGGGTATAGAGGAGTCTGATGGGGTAGAGGAGTCTGATGGGGGTCTGATGGGGTTAGAGGAGTCTGATGGGGTAGAGGAGTCTGATGGGGGTAGAGGAGTCTGATGGGGGTAGAGGAGTCTGATGGGGTAGAGGAGTCTGATGGGGGTAGAGGAGTCTGATGGGGGTAGAGGAGTCTGATGGGGTAGAGGAGTCTGATGGGGTAGAGGAGTCTGATGGGGTAGAGGTAGTCTAATGGGTGAGAGGAGTCTGATGGGGGTAGAGGAGTCTGATGGGGTAGAGGAGTCTGATGGGGGTAGAAAGGAGTCCTGATTGGGGTAGAGGAGTCTGATGTGTGTATAGGAGTCTGATGGGTAGAGGAGTCTGATGGGGGTAGAGGAGTCTGAGGGGTAGAGGATACTGATGGTATAGAGAGTCTGATTGGGTAGAGGAGTCTGAGGGAGTAGAGGAGTCTGATGGGTAGAGGAGTAGAGCCGGAGTTTGATGGGTAGCGGAGGACTGGTAGTAGATGAGTCTGATGGGGTAGAGGAGTCTGATGGGGTAGAGGGAGTCTGATGGGGGTAGGGAGTCTGAGAGGTAGAGTCTGATGGGGGTAGAGAGTCTGATGTGGGATGGTAGGATGGTGGCAAAGCCTCTGTGGAGAGCCCTGTCGTGGCTGTAAGAGTGGAGAGCAGGGTGGTCTGTCCATCAACAGTCCAGTGGAGGGTCTGTCAATCAACAGTCCTGTTCTGTCCATCACAGTCCAGTCCATCAACAGTCCCGGGTGGTCTGTTCCATCAACAGCAGATTTGGAGTCAGGCCTGAAAAGAAGCAAGCACACCCATATCACTTTCAAAGACCTGAAACCCAAAGGACTGCCCCCCCCCCCCCCTCTCTCTCTCTCTCGTCTCTCTCTCTCTCTCTATCTAAGTCTCTCTCTGTCCTCTCTCTCTCGTCTCTCTCTCTCTCTCTCTCTCTCTCTTCTTCTCCTCTCATCTCTCTCTCTCTCTGCCTGCCATGCGAGGCCGCTCCCGGCCCCAGCCACTCGTCATCCAGCCCCTCGCTGTTACAGCACCCTCGTCGTCCCCAGCCCTGGCTCTGGCCCAACCCATCGGTTTTCCTGGGACAATCAGAACAGTTGCCTGAATGTTTTTGCGTTCTAGAAAAGTTGGGGGAGGTACTCAGATCCAGACTCACTGAGGAGGAGGAAGAAAACTAACGTCTTGTTGTGCGTGGTGAGCGTTTTGGCTGGAGCGAGGAGTCTGGGTAACAAGGCTAACAAACAAAAGTTTGAGTGAGGTTAGGATAGCCAGCAGAGGGCCGTTAGCAGTGTTAGGAAAGATTACTCTGAAAATAAACTCTTTACCATGCTACCAATTACTAAAAATATATTTACTTAACTGAAAGTACTTTGAAAACAGCAGTTCACTACATCCAAACTACCTCGTGATAAATAATCATACAGTGGCTTGCGAGTATTCACCCCCCTGGCAATTTTTCCGATTTTGTTGCCTTACAACCTGGAATTAAAATTGATTTTGTGTGTGTTTGTATCATTTCGATTTACACAACATGGCTACCACTTTGAAGATGCAAAATATAATTTGTGTGAAAACAAACGTGAGTGGCATACTATGTCAACCCCCCCCCCCCCCCCCCCCAAGTCAATACTTTGTAGAGCCACCTTTGCAGCAATTACAGCAGCAAGCTCTTGGGGTTATCAATATAAGCTTGGCAATCAATCCATTTTATATCTTCCCATTCTTACAAGGCAAAACTGCTCCCAGAGAGTTCTGTTACAGGAAACCGCAGGGTCGTACAGCAATCTTTAGTCATCACCACCAGATCTCTACATTGGAGAAAGGTCCTGGGCTAGGACTAGGCCATTCCAAGACATTTAAACCTTCCCCTTCAACCACTAGAGTGTTGCTTGAGCAGTCTATGAGGGGTGGCCATTGTCCTGCTGGAAGCTGAACCAGGGTCCGCAGATTCAAATCTCTGGAACTGAAACAAGTTGCCCTCAAAATGTCCCAGTATTTAGCGCCAAGCATGGTCAAATGAGCTCATTGACCCCGTAACGGGAGTTAGAGACGGTGAAGAACATCCCACACACTGATGCCGCCGACACCATGCACATAATGGGGATCATGTAGTCGAGGTTTCTGTCGGCTGACGATGAGCGACACGGTGCAGACAAGCTACACAACCTTTCCCTCCAGAAGCAAAACGTAGAGTTTTTACGCAGGACTCTGCGGGGAGTTATCTGAAGTACTGATTCTGTACTTTATGGTGTCACAGACGCTGTTACTTCCTTTCCTAGCCAGTGATAATACTCTGTAGCTAACGATATAAATCTGAAGCTGGGTTTGTAGCACAGCTATGTATAGTAAGACAGAGAACGTCTGTATTATAGTACATTCGAACTGCAATTAAAAGACACCTATGTACCTATGTTTAGGGGTTAGGTTCGGTGTGTTGATATAGACATTCCGATGAGCCATAGTATGATATGATACTAGCGTTAGGAGTTAAGGTTAGGTTAAGGGAAAAAAAGTTTGCGATTGACGGAAATATCGTAAAGTTGGCAGCTAAACCTACAGGAAAATGACTCTTAGGTCTAGTAGTAGTAGGGGGTGAGGTAGTTTAAAGGTTAAAAGATGGTTAGGTTTAAAGTAAGGAGTAGTTAAAGTGTTGAAGACAGTAGTTAGAGGTTAAACGGTTATTAAAGGTAAAAGTGATAGTTTAGGCATTAGGAGTTAGTTAACGGGTACAGCAACAGTTTAGGTAGTCTCTATAAGGTAGGCACATCTAGTCCACTGGGAGTTAAGTCCAGGGTCAAGGCAAAAGTAGGATTAGTAGCAAGTTAAATGGATAGAGTATAGGTGTTAGCAATCTTTAGTTAGTTACCAGAGTTCTAAGATTAGGATTAGGTAGTAGTTAGCACTAGGCCAGTACAAGACAGTTAGTAAGAAGTAGGTTAGGAGTTAGTTAAAGGGTTAGTAGTTAGGGGCAGTAGTTAGCAGTAAAGAGTTAGGGGAAGGTTAGGGTTCAAGGAGTAAGTTAGGAGTGGGGGAGGTTTGGGTAGGAGTTAGTTAAAGTTTAGTTAGAGTAGGTTAGGAGTTAGTTAAAGGGTTAAGGGAGGGTTAGTAGCAGTAGTTAAAGTTAGTTAGGGAGGAGGGTGATGCCGTATAGTTAAGTTAGTAGTGTAGTTCAAGGTTCTGGGTTAGTAGTTGAGAGGTATAGGGGGTTGCGGAGTTAGTTAAAGTGCCAGGTCTAAGAGAGTGCGTATATTTTAGGTAGTAGTAGTTAAAGAGTTTTTTAGTAGATATGCTTAGTTTAAAGTTAGGTAGTTAGTTTTTAGGGTTAGGGATGAGGGTTAGTTGAAGTAGGAGTTAGTTAAAGGGTAATACAGGGACGGTAGTTAGTATAGTTAGAGGTCTAGGGGAGGTATAGTTTTAAGACAGTTAGTAAGTGAGAGGGTTAGTTACTATGGTTATGGGGAGGGTTAGGGTTGCGTTGATAAATTAGTACGAGTATAGAGTGAGTATACCTATGTTGGGGGTAAGGTTAGTTTACGTTGAATAAGTAGTTCGAATGCTTTAGTAAATAGTAGTGAGTAGTTAAGGAGTTAGTTAAAGGGTTAGGGGGGGTGAGTTAGTTAAATGGGGGGTGGTTAGGGGAGTATAAAGGAGTACGTTTTAAAGTTAGGAGTTAGTTAAAAGGGTAGTAGTAAAGGTTTAGGAGTTAGGAGTTAGTAAATTAGTAGGGAGGGAGGGTGAGGTTTAGGAGTAGTTAAAGAGTAGTGGGGGGAGGGTTAGGGAGTTAGAAGTGGTTAAAGGGTTAGTCAGTTAGTTAAGTATAGGGTTAGGAGTTAGTTAGTAGGTTAGGTAAGTAAGGAGTTAGTTAAAGGGGGGAGGGTTAGGGTAGGAGTTAGTTAAAGGTTTTATAGGGTTAGGGTTAGTAGGAGTTAGGAGTGTTAAAGGGTTAGGGTTAGGGTAGGGTTAGTAGTCGAGTAGTAGTTTAGGTTAGGAGTTAGTTAAAGGGTTAGGGGAGAGTTAGTTAAAGGGGTAGGAGTTAGGATAGTTATAAGGGTTAGAGAGTAGTTATAGGGTTAGGGTTAGGAGTTAGGTAGTGGGTTAAGGGAGGGTTAGGGGAGGAGTTAGTAAAGTTAGGGGGAGGGAGTTAGTTCAAGGGAGTAGAGAGGGTTAGGAGTTAGTTATGGGGGTAAGGGGAGTGTTATTAGGGGGAGAGTTAGTAGAAAGTTAGTGAGGAAGAGTAGCCAGAAAGGGTTAGGAGTTAGAAGAGATAGGCGGGGTGGAGGGAGTTGGGGAGTTTAGTTAAAGTGTAGAAGGTTAGTTAGATCAGTTAGGTTAGTTGAGATTAGAAGTATTAGTTAGAGGTTAGAGGGAGGAGTTAGTTTAGAGTAGGAGAGGGTTAGTTAAGGAGTTAGAGTGGGAGGAGTTTTTAGTTAGATTTAGGAGTTAGTTAGTTAAGGTTAGGGTTAGAGGAGTTAGTTAGAGTTAAGAGTTAGGCACCCCTTCTCAAAAAACCAGTACTCTATTTAGAGTGTCAACATACTAAGTTCAGTATCTAGTTTTTCTTTTCTCTCGAAAGCTATAGAGCGTGCAGTCAAGGAAGGTAACAGAGTTGAAATTCTCTCAGAATTAGGAGTTCTGATCGAAACCAGCAGGAGTTTTCAGGAGTGGTCAGTCAAGGGGACTGTAGTCTAGAGTGTCACGGAGGCTCTCCGTACTGCTAAAGCTAAATCTCTCTCCTCTGGACAGTCAGCAAGACCTGTCTGCACAAGGGGGAGACTATGTGAACAATCAGATAGTAAGTCTCCAGTGAGAGTCAGAAGCTAGGGGCATCTCCGGAGCGGCTCACTAGGATTGCGTCCTACCTGACCGAGACATGCTCCTACCAAGTAGGCGTGGCGAGAAAGCTTATCCGCATAGTAGTAAGTAGTCACCACTGGTAGGTCCCCAGGGCTCAGTTCTAGGAGTCCTATTCTCCCTATAGTATTAAGTCATGGCTAGTCATAGGTGCACATTAAGAGTCTCCTATCATTGATACGCAGACGAAAAACACACTAATCTTTCATAGTGTTTCCCCCCTTTCTGATAACCAGGTGTGGAAGTCGCATCTAGATGTCTGGGAGACATATCAGTATGGATGACGAAGCAGTAAGCTTTATAACCTTGGAGGACCAGAGGAGCTAGTCTTCCTAGGGAAGGAGTAGGTAGCATGATCTAGCCATCATAGGGTTGACAACTCCGGTAAGTCCCTCCCAGTAGAGTGCAGTAGAGCCTTGGCGTGACCTTGGACAACAAAGTAGTTCTCCCCGCTAACATCCAAGTAAGTAGATGGCAGAGTCAGTGTAGGTTCAAGCTCTACAGAACATTCGGAGAGTACGACCCTGCCTTACATAGGTAGCAGGCACAGTAGTTCCTAAGTCCTAGGCACAGTGTCATCTCCAGTCTGGATACTAGCAAGTCGCTGCCAGCTGGGCTCCCTAACTGAGCCCATTAAACCCCCTACAACTCATAGAGGAAGGCCGCAGCCCGTTAGGGAAGTTAGCAGTTCCCAAGTAGCGAGTAGTCAGTACGATCCTAGTAACACTACAAGGAGGCTTTCCAGTAGAAAAGTGGAGAGTTGTGCTAAGACCAGTGGTGCTTGCCTACGGAGCTAGTGAGGTAGTACGGATTTATCCGTACTAGGAGGTTCTGATCAGTCCCTAAACCCAAAGTGGAGGGCAGTAGCAGTTCATCCAGTAAGTGGGGGGTTAGGCTCCCCGGCCTCTGCGGAGAGAAAAGCTTAAGCTCTCAGATAAGGAGAGAAGAGGAAGAGTCGAAAGTAAGAAGAGAGAGAAATAGAGTAAGTAGTAGTTAGTGCAGTATTCAGTAAAAGCGGAGTAGTGAAAGCAGTTAAGTTAAGAAATCAGGAGAGAGTGAGGAAAGTAAGAGGAAGTGGGCTGGAGTAGGAAAAGTAATCTAGGTAGAGGGAGTTAAAGTAGAGAGAACCAAGTAGAAAGCGGTGGTAGGAAGTAGAGTATAAAAAAAAGGGTTAAAAGTGGTTAGAGAACTGGGCCAGAAGGGAGAAGGAAAGAGCAGTTGTCAGAGTGCTCACTGGATGAGTGCAGAGTCTGCTATTTAGACGTAAGTATGAGAGTCAAGTAAGTTGAAAAGGGAGAGGGAGTAGTTAGAGGTAGGTTAGGGGGGGAGTTAAGTAGAAAGAAGTAGTTAGTACATAAGAGTTAGATAAGTTAAGTTAAAGTGTATAGTAGGGAGAAGGAGGTAGTTAAAGTAGGTAGAGATAGAGTTAGTTTAGCGCCAGAGAGTTAGGAGTTAGTTAGAAGTAGAGTTAGAGAGCAACGAAGAGTAGAGTTAAGTAGGTTATAAGTAGGTTAGGAGTAGTAGTAGAAGAGTAGTTAAAGGAGAGAAGATTAGGGTAGGAAGTAGTAGAGAAAGAGGTAGGGGGAAAGAAGAGTTGGAAAGTAAGTAGGTGAGTAATGGGAGTAGGTTAAAGGGTTAGTAGAGGGTTAGAATAGTAGTTAGGAGTTAGTAAAGTAGAATTAGTTAGTAGAGAGAGGTAGTTTAGGTAGTTAGTACAGAGTAAGGTAGTTCAAAGGTTTAGGAGTTAGGTAGAAGAGTGAGTGAGTAGTAGGAGTAGTAGAGTGAGGGTAGTCAGAGTACAGGAGTAGGGAGTTAGTAGTAGAGAGTTAGGTTAAGGAGAGGAGTTAGTAAAGTACCCGGGGAATAGAAAGCCGTAAGTAGTAAAGGAGGGATGGTAGTAGGAAGAGGGTAGCAGTAAGAGTATTTAAAGTAGTTGAAGTCAAGTAGAGGAAGTTAGGTGTAAAGTTAAGAGTGGGAGTAGTTAGTAAACAGTTAGGGTAGTAGTAGAAGAGTAGTAGTTGAGGAAAGGAGTAGTTAGTTATAAAAAGTAAAGTTAGTAGGGAGGAGTACGAGCGAAGGGTTAGTGTTAGCACATGGTAGAGTTAGTTAGGTAAAGGGGGAGTAGAGTAGTAGTAGAGTAGAGAGTAAGTGAGTAAGTAAAGGTGTAGCGTTAAGTAGAGGAGTAGTATAGTGAGTTTAGAGTGAGTTTGGGAGTAGAGTAGTTAAAGTGGTAGAAGTAGTGAGACAGTAGAGTTGAGTAAGCGGTAGAGGAGGAGTAGTTAAAGAGGTTAGGTGAGAGAGTTGTAGTAGGGAAGGTAGAGGAAGGAGTTAGTATAGTAGTCTTAGAAGGTAGAGTTAAGTTAGTAGTGAGTTAGGGTAGTAAGTAGTTCTAAGCGTAGGTAAGGAGTTAGAGTAGTGAGGGTTAGGGTAAGAGTTTGAAAGGGTTTAGTTAGTTAAGTAAGTAAAGTAGTGTTAGTAGTGAGTAGATGGAGGGGGAGGAGTAGTAGAAGTAGGTAGAGGAGGGTAGGAGTTAAGGAGTAGAAGGGGGAACGCTAGTTAAGTTAGAAGGATAGACAGGGCAGAGTATAAGGGGTTAAGTAGTAGTAGAATAGTAGTTTAGTAGGAGGGGGATCGAGTCTAGTTAGTAGTAGTGTTTAGTAGAGGATAGTTAGTTTATAGGGTGTGTAAGTTAGTAGTAGTTAGAGTTACATCAGTCGAGCAGAAGTTAAAGAAGCTTAGTGGGAAGATTAGTAGTCCCCCAGTTAGTTAGGGAGAGAGTTAGTTATAAGGGTAGCCCTGGCAGGGTGAAGCTTAGGAAGTTAGAGTAGAGTTAGTAGAAAGGAAAAGTTATGTCCAGGTCCACCCATCCATTAGTAACCCATCCACCCAGGACCCACCAAGGGTTAGGGGGAGTGTTAGTAAAGGCCCTAGGGGAGGCCCTTCCTACCATCCATCCATCCCTCCCTAGTTAATTTGTCATCCATTCCAGGGTCATCCAACCAACCAGTTAACCTCCATCCATTCCATCCCTTAGTTCCATCCATCCAGGGTTATCCCTGAAGCCATTAGCATCCATGCCTTTATTTCACCATCCAGTAGCCCATACCATAACAGTCCATAGTGATCCCATTTCATCCCTCGCATGCCGATTCCAATGCATGTACTTTTCCGGTATGATGTCATCCATCCTATTGGCGCCTCCATCCATCCATCCAATCAACATCCATCCCTCATCCATCAATCCATCCATCCATGCCATCCATCCCTCCATCCATCATCCATCCAACCAAACCAAAATCCATCCACCATCCATCCATTCATCATCCAGCCATCCACCAGCCACCATCATGCAAACAATCCATCCATCCACAAGCCATCCATCCACAGCCAGCCATCCATCCGTCAACACCATGCCAGCCATCAGCACATCAGCCCGCCATCCATCATCCAACCAACCATCCATAATCCATCCATCCAGGCCAACCAACCATCCCAGCCATCCACCATCCATCCATCCATCCATCCATCAAACCACCAGCCAACCAAACCACATCCAGCCATCCATCCATCCAGCCAGCCATCCAACCAACCCACCATCCAGCCATCCAGCCATCCAACCATCCATGTCCATCCAGCCATCCAGCCATCCAACCAACATCCATCCATCCATGCAACCAACCAACCATCCATCCATTCAACCAGCCATCCAAACCATCCATCCAGCCAGCCATCCAACCATCCATCCATCCATCCATCATCCAGCAACCAACCAGCCAGCCAGCCCAGTCAATCCATCCATCCATCCAGCCAGCATCCAGCCATCATCCATCCCTCAACCATCCATCCAAACCAGCCAGGCCATCCATCCAACCAGCCCAGCCATCCAGCCATCCATCCATGCAACCATCAATCCATCCAGCCAGCCAGCCATCCAGCCAGCCACCATCCATCCAGGCCAGCTACCATCCAACAAGCCATCCAAACCAGCCAGGCCATCCAGAATCCAGCCAACCATCCATCCAGCCAGCATCAAGACATTCAAACCAGCCATCCATTTTCTATCAATTCAAGCCAAAGCACAAGGCAATCCCACTCCATTCAACCAAAACCAACAATCAAATCATTCCAATCAGCAGCAATCACAGCAAACAAAAGATCAAAAAAAACGACAAATCAAAGAAAGCATCAGACAGAGAATCAGAGATAATAAATAAATATATAATCATCAAAACACGATCGATAAAAAAACTACAAATCAAAACTCAAACATTCAAAAGATCGAGAGAAACGAAGACGGATATAACAATATCAGAAAAGACAAAGCCAGAGCCAGGAAGAATGCACAGACAACTAAGGGATAGATCCATCCATCCTAGTCATCCAAATAAAGAATCATCAAATAATAGATAAAAAAGAATCTATTGAGAAGGAGGTATACTCAAAAAGGATATCACAAGATCACATTTCGGATAAATAGAAAGGACACACAGCCAAAAAAACAATCATCCAAAAAGTGATCTCATACAAGAATGAGGAAATCAATCCAGGATTATAAATCATAATCCACAATCTAAAGAATCATGCATCAAGCCATCCAGGAAAGACTCAACCACACAAAAAAAACAAGCAATCAAAACAAAAAAAGGCAACATTCAAAGATCCGAGACAACACAAGCAGGTGGAGTATGGAAACATAAAAAAATCGGTTTAATCCAAAAACCAAACAAGATTGTAATCATCCAGCGATGCATCCAAATCAATCTAGGAAAAAATAGCCAGTCAAGCAAATCCAGCCAGAATCAAATTACGCAGTCCAAGTCAAAGCAATTGCAGCAATGCAACCAACAAACCATCAACCAGCCAAGGCATACCATCAAGCCAACCAGCCACCCAGCCCATCCATACACAAGCACCGCACAGTCAAAGGCAGCACACACACAAACCAGCAACAAACCCCCCAAGCCCGCACCCCATCAGCAACAAACCCCACAACCCCAGCAAGCAAAACGCACCCCAAACAACAACCCCAACCGCAAGGCACCAGCTCATCAAAAGAATGCACACCAAGACCAAATACCAATATCATCAGCAAAAAGCACTTCCGCCGCAAAATGTTCCCAACAAGTAACTATCCATTAGCACCACCAGCAAAACAGACACAAGAACCAACCACAACAAATAACACAATCAGACCACAGCCAAACCACATAAATAATTATAGTACCCATACAAAAAAAAACAAACACACAACCACACACCACCGTCACCCATACCACCAAAATCACAACATACCACCAAATCCAGAACAAAAAGTCCACCAGCACCAACAATAGCACAAGGCCAACCCCCCCAATCAATACACCAGCAAAACACATCAAAAAACACAACATAACCAAATAACACAAAATCCAATACAACACACAACAAACCCCACAAGAAAAACACTAGCAAACAAACAACACCCCCCAACCATAACACCAATCTCAATAAGCCTCCCCACGAACCGCTTAGCCCCCCCAGATAAAAATCATCACGCGGTCCGCCGGGTCCGGTATAAAAACCGACCAGTCAGCCGCCCTTCTACAAACTCAACAAACCTCAAATGCACATTCATAACACAGTCAATGGATAATCAGACGTGGTACAAGAACAATCACAAATACAATCAATTAGCAACTCAAAATACACACAACATCACCAAGCCAGCATACACCCACGCAACCAGCACAAAACACACAAACACAAACAGACAAAAGCAAATCAGCAGGCAAAAACCCTCACAAGCAACAAAAAAAAAAAACCATTTCAGAAAAAGCAACAAAACAAACAAACCCCCCAGCACAGCAAAACAGCAGCAAAAAAAAACCAACAAACAGGGGCCAACACAGCAAAAAAGCAACCAGCCCAACACCAAAACACAACAAAAAAACAGCAACCAACAATTCAAGCAAACACAAAAACCAGCAAGCAACCCCCCCACAAGCGGCCAACACAGCAGCATCAGCACCAAGCTCACCAAAAAACAACAACACACCATTTCAAAAGCCCAACAACCCAAAAATTGGGGAAGCAAGCCAACACCAAAAGGCCCCGCAAAAGCCCTGCAGCACCCCAATTTCAAGCCAAAAAAAACAAGCAAACGCCAAACAAACAATCACCAACACACACAGCAAAGCATTCCAAAAGTCAA